>WBMZ01000069.1:132843-156223 GCA_013400975.1 Atrichornis clamosus
CCCCCCCCCCCCCCATCTTTTGGGAGCTGGCAGGTTGGGAAGATATGTTTATTAATTTTTTTTTATTTGCTAAAAATTATAAGACTTCTATGCCACTAGACAGAGATAAACTACAGATATTCAACAGAGAACAGTTGCTGTTCTTTTTTCAAAGTACTTATCTCACTCAAATGTGAGTTCATCTCTCCCCCTCTACATGCCTCTGATCCTTCTTGTTAGGAGTGTAGGCAATAGCAGAGTGCTGAAGGATTATAAACTGATTTGGACTGTGCCACAGGCCAGGCCACTGGAATTAACAACGCTTCCCTGCAAGGCATATAATTTCCAGGAGGCTGGGCTACTTAGGAGACAGGCGAGTCTGTGGAGAATTTTCCACACCTCTTTTAACAGGCAACTGAGACATTTCCAAGTTTTTAAACTAACATACAAAGAAACACTGTTTCTAATACATACACAGAAAGCCCACTCGTTACTAGTGCTTATTATTCTTCGAATGGTTTGAAGTTCAAACGTGGATTAACTTTCATTACTTTGATTTGGTACTAGACAGCAACTCCACTCAAATTTGTATGTATAGAAAAAACTGCTCTCTTGCTTTAAGACTTAAAAGTGTTTAGAAGTCTCATCAACACCAGTTGTTACCACAAAACAAGGGGGAAAAAGTTACTCAGTGCTTCCTTCAATGCCCTTTCTTGTAGAGAGTTTATTCTGCAGTCAGGTGTGGTAGACATGGAAAAAAGACTCGAGACCTGGCTTCATTTGTGTCCAGAGACTATCTAGTTCCCTCAGATCTGTTTCACCTATGTACAAAATTAAATTCTTCTTGAAACTTTTACAGGGCTCTGGAGTAAGAAAAATTGCTCATAACAGAAACAGTGTAGCTTGCATTTATCTGTTTTATAATGGTCTGCCTACTTCACAGTAAAGAATACCTTTTGCACAGTGGCATCCAAAAAAATACCCAGGAAATAAAGAGTCATAGGGGTAGCTCACTTGACTATGTCAGTGAACAGCTAGACACATGTGGCTGTAATTTCTGCAATTTCTCTGAAAAGAAAACAAATATATCCCAAGTCACTACACTTGCAGGGAGCCGTCACTGTCTGCACTACACACGGTGCTCGCGTTCCTGAGCAAACTGAACGGGCACGAGTTCTGCTGACACTGACGGACAGTCGGCTCACGGGAAGGCTCCTGTCTCACCACCTGCTACCAGGGGCACACCTACCCAAAGCCACAGCCTACCCTACGGCCCAGCCCTTCAGAAATATGCTGGTGTACGTATAGGGACCCAGAGAGCACAGCTGCCCATCTCAAACACTGCTCAGCCCACAGAAGGACTTTGCCATGAGATAAGCACGGAAAGGAACTTGGACTGTAAGATAAACCCCCACAGTGGGAACTTGGGATTAAAGGTGGTGCTGTTGTCTAGGTGTTATCTCAGACCTAGGGGGAGGTTAACAAAGCTGGGGAGAAGAACGTATCACTGATAATGGACAGAAAAAATGCAGAATTTATGGGCCACAAGGAAAGTCAACTCAGCAACTGTGCTGAAATCAGCTCCAACTGGGTAAAATGTAATGCTGTCAGGGCGAGGACTCACTCATGGCCCACCAAGGCAAGAAATCCACCAACCAAAAGAAGAGAAAGGCTGAGCATGCAGACTAATTAACACCAGGGAATTGTGTAGCCAATGAGTATCAATTCATCTATTTGTTAAAATGTATAAATAGCATAAAACTTTGACCAACTTTGGGATCCTCACCACCAAGAAGCTCAGGGTGAAGAAGGAAAAACAGGATGCCTCTGGATCCACAGGTGGTGACTACTTCTACTTGATCCACCTCCCTCTCTCTTCCCACCTCCCCCACACACATACTTTTCTATTTCTTTCTATCTATCTCACATTCATTGTCAAACAAAATCTGTATTATTGACTTCAGCATATGACCTTGTTTGCACCTTAATTCAGGTAGAAGCATCTCTCATTAATTGGATCATAACAATATGTTACACTTGAAGCATTCCATGACACCTTACTCTATAGCCAAGGAAGGATACAACCGCAAAAATCCAGAATCAAATCCTGCATTGTGGTATCAACTGTACAGCAACTTGTTGTCGTGCTGCAATTTACCGCCCACAATCTTCTCCCTGTCCCCAGCTGTAGACCTTCATGTCCAGAAAAAAAGCTAGATCTTGACATTTTTTCCAGACATTAATTCCACTTTATTGCCAAGAAGTTTTTTTCTCAACATGAAAGAAAGAATTAACTGTTTCTCACTATTGTACAGAAATGTCCAGTAGATAGGAAAATATCAAGTGTGGGAGAAGAAATTTCTTCAGAAGTACAATTAGTCTGATGCTCAAAACATATTTCTCTGCAAAACTACTGAAGATTCCATTGGGATCTCTTTTCTGCACTTAAGATGCTCTGCAGGATCCTTTTAATTTTAGTTAAACCTTATTTAACTAGAACATACTGCACAACTCATGCTAACATGTAGTTACTGGATTTACACTTGCAGAGAACTAATAAATGGTTTGTAAGATGTTTCCTCAGATTCCTGCGGCAAGTGCTACACTTTATCATACAGTTACAGGATGCAGAAAGCAATTTTGTTTCTTGGTCGCAAATATTGGCTGGTTAAACTCCTCTTCTGGTCTGAAGTTCTTCAGAGGGAATTTTTTTTACCTCATCAAGTAGAAACTACAACACTTTAAATTAAATCATTAATGAACCAAAGTCATCTTCTTCATCCAAAAGTACCATTTCCCTTATTTGGTCTCTCATTTAAAGAACATGAGAACAGCAGCAGCCTCACCACATTCCTTTCTTAGCTACACCATCCCTTTTCACAAGCTTATCCACTATGGTAGAGTATTGACTGGCTTATAACCACCAATCAGAAACTGAGCTTTTGCCAAAAACAGTGAAGTGAGAGCATAAACCCAGAGCAATCCCTGCTAGTGGATCCTCCATCCATCTTTGCCCTTGAGCTCAAGAGCAAAGCAAAACCCAAAACACAGAGTGAGATACTGCTATCATAGCTGGGGCAATATGGAGTGGGGCACAGGGCAGTTATAAAGAGCACTAGCCCAGTTAGGGAAGTTGAAGTGTCAGGATGTTGAATTCCCTATCATTTCCTGGCACTATTGCCTTTAATTAGGCCTTGGATTGATTACTGTCTTTGTTCTCCATTGACCCACCACTGACTCTGACAGGGGTTGTATTTTCCCCTGCTACAATTAGAAGACAAAATTCTGAGTGTCAGCAAGCATTACACAGTCAACTGGGCTGCTTAAAACTACAGAGCCTTTAGAGAGAGGATGTGTTTGTGACATTAACACATGCTTCTTTCTTTACAGGATGCAATAGGGTAGAGTGGATTCTGGTCCAACAGTAAATTACTCTTGAGGCTAATATAAATCTGTCAAAGTATTTATATGCAGTGCATCTAAAAAGAAAAAAAAAACCAAACAGAAGAGAAGTAGCTAAATCAAATCTACCTGGTTCTTCCATAATTCAAAATAAATGGAAGATGAGAGTGAAAAAGACTGTTGTTTGAGCATTTAATTTGTGTAACAGCACCAGCTAGACTGCAGAAAGTAATATTCTATGCAAGTATGTAGAAAATAAAGCTTTATGGCAATCTAGAGCACTATAGACACCCACAGTGCTAAAGTAGCAACACAAAAAATACATTAAAGAAAGTAAAACTTGAAATAAGGTAACACAAAATCTCTTCCTACATTTATTTTGTTTCACATTTTGGTAGCACTTAGAGGCAACAGCTAAAAATAAGTTTAAAAATATCAAGATCCCTTATGCCATGCACTGTACAAAGTTTTTCCCAATGAGAATTTATAGTCTTAGTGGAGATACAAAGGAGGCAGGGCAAAGAAACAAAGGTTAAAGTTTCTTGTGGGTAACACAGTTTGTTACAGGCCATGTGATTTGTCTGTGCTACTGTAAGAAAGATTTTCAGCTTCCACACAGAAGATTAGGAACTATTCACTGTGACACATTGCTTCACATCATTAAAACACAGGTCCTGGGAATCACTATCATGCTCTCTGTGACTGTGGCAAGTCATGTCACTCCTCCATGCCTTTGATCTCTAGTCATATATCCCCCAGGGCAGAGAGCTTTTGGATTTGCACCTTGGAATCTCTTTAAAATGTGACCATTAGAGGTACAGTTTTATTTCTACCAAGAAAGTTCTTCAAAGAAACTTTGGGTCTTTTTGTAAGTTTCCAAAATAGCTATAATTCCAAAAAGGACTGTGACAGAGTTACTGGGTATATGGAACAGAAATGTTAACAAAAGGGCAGTGGATGATGCAAGGGAAATAGATCATTGTTTACTCTACTCCTAGGATTCCCTGAACTTATTGAAATAACTCTAACAGGGAGAAGCAGCCCCATATTGTACTAAACCCCAAAGTAGGGTCAGCAGTCACAGCCAAGGGACTGGCACTTGGTTCTTTTTTCCACCTCAGCTGAATGAAGGGAAAGTGTATTAACAGCACAAAGGCTGAAGCCCTGAACAGCTAAGGCACATGTTCTCCAGGAGCTTATTGGCTCCCTGGCTGTGCTGAGCAGGAACACAGAACCTGGACAAGCCCCATGCACCTGTTACCACACTCCCTCCCAAAGGCAGACACCTGCACTAGACTGTTTTGCCACTTAGGAAAAGCATATCAAGGTAAAGCTCTCTATGTTGTACAGCTGCAGAAAAGAAGCCTTCTGCATTGGACTGTTAAGGCAACAGACATCAGTACAGCCCAGCATAAACACCTCCACCTCAGCAGGGTTAAATCATAACTTCTCAGTGTGTGCAGGTGGAACACAGACTTGTCTGTAAGACCCATTCATGGATTTTAAGCACCTTTTCCCTTTTTATAGTCTTCAATTAGATGATATATAATCCACTATACATCACTGCAAGTGGTCACCCACACCACACATCAGTAGAGCATGAAACACTACATTTAGACTGTTACTGTCAATACTGCACTTGTCCATCTGCTTGAATTGGCATACAAATTCACTGCTTTCACACCAATTCTAAGGGTATGCACTCTCATTTAAATTGGCACCTCAGATCATCTTCCTATCACCTTAAAAAAAAGTAACCCAGCAAAATAACATGAGGAATGCTAACAGAAGTGTGATAACCAAGACTGAAGTTTGTGAAAAGGATGGCTTTTCCTCCCTCTATTTACAAGAACACTTTTTTCTTTGAGGAGTCATATACTGCGGGGGGAAAAAAATTTGCTTGCCTGTGGCTATGTGCAGAATCATAGTGTTTACAAGTATACTGATATCAGATGAGCAGTTCATGTCTTGATCACTCAGCTGGGTGTAGATTTGGCTCTATAAAAACCCCACAAATACCTCCAGACTGAACAAGAACATAGGTGAAACAAGGTCTGATTTACTAAGTGACATTTAATGCATTAAGCTCCCTTTTGACTAGTACCACATGTTTGGGAAAGGGGTTGATTTTGGCAGGTTAGCTCCCTAACAAGTTCACGAAGAGATCAGAAGAGTAATTGCTGGCATGAGACAGGTTAAGAGTGTATACTTGAGAGGACAGGATTGCAAAGGCAAGGACAACAGGGGTCCAAGAGGCTGTACAATTTCTGACCTTGGATATGCACATCATTTCACTACATGAGCCCCAGAACAAGCTGATTTAACACTGAAATCAACCCTGCTTTGAAAGAAGGTAGGACTAAGCAACTGAGCTTGGTTTGAATTTTCCATCTGTGCTGACATTTGGCAAAAGAATGATTACAGGGGGCCTCCTTTTGTACGGAGGTACAAAAACAAGTTGTAGGTTTATTAGCCCTGTGTTTGTTTGTAGGCAGATCTACCTTTCCTCTCACGCAGCCAATTCAGCAAGCTGAGGTTAGCCCTACAAAGATTTAATTGTGCCACGCCACCCCCATTCAGCCAGCTTGTTCACATTATTGCCTCTGAGGTTAGTTGAGAGGTGCTCTTGGGTAACACCTGGTACACAGAGCAAGGCCTGCTTTCAAATACCTACACACTGCTCGCTTCCATTTTCTACAACATTCAAAACTCTTGCTTACACATCTGGTGTTAGTTATTCATCTGTGAGCAAGCTTGCTAAAGACAACAATATCCCAAGTATTCCCAAGACCCTACCTTCACTTAAAACTGGTTTTCATTATTCTATACCACCAAGTGAAAGACAATACTAAGGCATGGCTAACCACCACTATAGAATCAAGTCTAACATGGAGAAGAAAAAATTTTTATGACAGTGTGTCCAGTTGTTCTCAATTCCTTTAAGCCAAGCTTAAGAAGCCCTGTTTACAGAACAGCCAAAGCCATTGCAATTTGCTAGAAGTTGTAAGAAATTCACAGCAACTCTGAAAAATCAAGTCAACAGATTTTGGAATAACTCAGCCAACCTAAGCTGGGCAAGATCTTTCAGAGTAAGCTACTTTCCTTGAAAAAAAT
Organism: Atrichornis clamosus; assembly: GCA_013400975.1. Lineage (NCBI taxonomy): Eukaryota > Metazoa > Chordata > Aves > Passeriformes > Menuridae > Atrichornis > Atrichornis clamosus. The sequence goes on from WBMZ01000069.1 coordinate 139,339, forward strand.
CAATAACAAGATTAAAATGCAAGTAAAGCAAAGTATGCACCATTCTGTTTTACCAGCTCCTTCTGGCTGCCAGGCAACACAGCAAGCCATTCCCTTAGGGTTAGAATTAATTGCTATAATCACAAAGCCAGCAGCAATCCTGTCCAGGTGAGCCATTAGTAAGAGAAAATAAAATTATCAAAAGAGAGCAGAAAGTGAAGTAGAGTGGTTAAAACAGCATACAAGTTTTTAAAGGAAAGAGCTGTACAGTATGTTTCCTGGTCACAGGAAGAGAAACAGCAGCATGTAAAGAAAGGACAGGGCTGTAAGCAAATTAACAACTCTATGTTTTGGGTGCTCAGACTGCCTGAAAGGATCCTTCAATAGACAATGATAAAGGGAAGCACAAAGTCCCATACTGCTTGACCCAACAGAAGGGAGGCCTCTAACAAACACTTCAACAACTACAGATACATTTCACCCTCTTTTTACATCGTGCAATTTCAGAGTCACTACAGCTGACAGAATAAAAACGATGGAGTCTGGTGCAGAATGTACACTTCACAATGAACATAATTATTTTCCAGTTAATTGTACATGCACTGCAATGTATTTCCCGTGGATTTTCTACCTTAATTCCCATGCTGGTCTCCAGCTCCCTCACAGCATGCTGCTGGAGGTCTGACATAAAAACAGACTTATAACAGAGCGTGCAGGTTGCCACAGATGGTTCAAATTAAAGGCAGCCTAACAAGCCATTCCACAGACAAAGAGGCAGCACATCCAGCACTGCCCACAGTGCCTCCAAACATGCCTGCCTCGGGAGACACTGCAGCACTGACACCCAGCGAGTGCCAGCTGTGGGGCTGGACTCCAAAGGCCAAGCAAAGCGAGCACATACCTCCTAACCAGCTGTGCAGCAACAGGGGGAAGCTTCAGAGCAAGTTGTTCCTCTGCATTCGGCACGGTCAGCATCAGAAGCACTTTAAAAGACCCTCTGCTGCCTATAGCGATATACAACGTTTTTATGAAGCCTAGCAACAAGAAGTAGGCTCTGGTAGACACCACAAGAAATGTATGAAGACAAACAGCTTTGAGGAACTCTCAAGAATTTGCACAAAAGAGCTACAAAAGCAAAGGCTGTTAGAGCAGCAACATACATTCCAACACTCCTTAATTATGGATGACAAATTTCCGTCTTACCTTTAAAAGTTACTATTAATGTAACAGTCAGCAGGAAAGCAGGCATTAAGCAATTTACCCATGGTATAAAATGTGTGATTTCTTGTTTTTAGAATCGGTTTCTTTCTGAGATATGAAGCTCTCAGAGAGGAACAGTGAGATCACTCTCTAGAACTGCAATAAAGCGTTAACCTGGTTTCCCATTGACCTGGCAAAACTGCAGACAGAGTATCTTGGAGTGTGCTTTCTGCCTACTATTCTAAGGGTCTTGACCTGAGGCTCATGAGGGTTACTAACAGGATCTAATAAATACTTAATAAAGATGCTTATGTTTGGATCAGAAAGAATGGAAGTAGAAAAAATTTATGGGTGCCTTTTTTGTTTGTTTAACAAGCATCATGACAAGAGCAGTTAAAGCAGTAAAATCCTCAATGAAGACAAAAAGAATTAAAAACTGAAAACTAGTATTTCTGTAGTTTAAAACTGAATAATGACAGTATAAAAGAATGTCTAGGGAAAGAAAACAGAGATGGAACACATTTGGGATATCATATAAGCCAATATAAATTGTTACTCATAAATTTGAGGCATATTCTCAAGACAAACTTTACAAAAAGTAGAAAAATGCTTTCACATAAACATTTACTTCTCTACTGGAAAGAAAAACACTGAACAATCTATTCCAATTAATGTTCTAACTAATTAAATGACAAAGGCCCCTTTTTCCGTCCTTTCAGATCCAGTTTAATAGCATTTATATATTGTCAAGTCTTGCATGATCCATTTGATCTCTGGAAAGGCTGAGAGGCAGAGAGAATACAAAACAAACATTAACAAATACTACATGAATACAGAATGCCATTCACAACAGCAAACAGCCAAGGACAATTAAATTATTCATAGACATGAACTGTCCAAGGTAGGAAGAAAAACAAAGAGAATTAATAAACACACTCACAAAAAAAAAAAAAAAAAGAGAAAAGAAAAATCACATAAAACAGACCTAACCCCATTAGCAATTTTTTTCTTTTATTAAGCTAACAGCCAACTTCTGGTACGAGAAAGAATCAGATATCAAGGTCTTTAATAATTTTTTGTCATACTTGGGTAATTAGTTACCATATATTCAACTGCCATATTCCAATTCCTTTAAGGCTGACAGCTTTGAAATGCAAACCACAACTCCCTTCTCCCTTTCTGTGCAGAGTTAGAAGAGCCAACACCTAGTCAGCATACACAAACTGCTGCAGAATGGGATGGCCAACATTAGCAAGAGAGGGAAAAGCCCATTAGTCAAGAGCACAAGCATGAAAGAAACCTGGACACCATTTTGTGCAACTAATTAGTTCACCACATTGCTCTGTATCTCTTCTTAGCTGTAAAAATAGAAGAGGCAAGTATTTTACTCGGATGAGATCTACACACGTACTTCAGCAATGGGCACAGTGGTGTGAATATTTGCAGCTGTGTGAAATCCTGTGACTTCTGATTACCTCCAAGAGCCTCTGTCCTCTTCCATCAAATGATTAAAATAGGTCTTTTCCTATGGAAAATTGCGTGGGGAAAGTCCCATTTCACATCACCAGCAAATATTAAACATTTTTACTAAAAGCCAGTGAGACATACAGAAATAGCCCGAGGGCAAAGGCTAAGACAGCAAGAAGCTAAGGGCTCCAATAACGAAGCAACAATTTAAGAGAGCTGCAGCAGCAGGGTGGAGCAGAAAGCTGGAGACAACCATCAACACCACAGCAGGGTGGTGGGACAGCACATCCATCCTCACCTCAGCTGCACCCCAACTCCCTATCAGATTTATCCATGTTGTCCGTAAAGGCAAATTTCAGCTAAGGCACTTGTTAGTGTAATCCAGTAGCTATATTTTGTGTACATGATAAGTCCTTCTGCCCTGACACACACTGTCACCTTTCTGCTGCTGCTCTCTTAGAGGTGATCATTTTCTATCCCTGCAGGTAAATTCACACCAGTTTAGGGCCCTGAAGTTTGACATATTGGCTGGAATTAAGAAGAGCAGGGAACTTATCGGGATCTTTATGTACTGGGAATATATGCTAACTATGAAAAGTTGCTTTTTTTTCTAGGTTGTCCAGAAATTCTACCCTGATTTCAAGAGACCTTTACATGAAAGTTTAAATTACCAGAGTTTCAGTTTAAATGACAAGTCATCCTAGCAAATCATCTCAAAGAAGAAAAAAGTAAAAAAGCAAATATGTTGAAGAAAGGCCAAGAGCAAGTCCAATTCTTTTCATGCATCAGTAATGTCCAATGATAACAAGGAAAAGATTAGGTTTTACTTCAGTGCAAAATAGATTTGCAAACCATCTCAATGCCTTTTGAAGAACATAATTATGATTCTTGAAAAAAGGAAAATAATCCAGGTCCCTTTCCCTTTTCCAGCCACTGCAACCTCTACTAAAACAGCCACAACAAAACAAAACAACAAAAACCAAACCATGCTTATTATTTGCCTTTAATTACACATATGTCTAGCCAAAAATTAGAATACATAGAACATATTTCATTTTAGGTTTCTAGAAGTAAAAGACCCGTTCTTTACCCTGAAAGGCATTTTATCCCATTTCAAAAAGCTGTATGTCTAATTAGTGAGAGAATACTGGGAGTTCTGCAGCCATTGCTGCAGAAAGTGCGGGAAAAGAAATGTATACGCACATATGTACATAAAGAGAGCAAACTCATATAAAAGCTGCACTGAAGCAATGAATCCTATCCTCTCATTTCATATGGAGGTGGGTAAATAATGACACAACAGAGATTTCATTCATGCAGAGGTCTAGGGTATGCTGGGAAGTCTCAATGTGACAATTTGCTGCAGATGCCTGCTTAGAGGAGCCATTTATCAGTGTCACCCATGCGCATTACTACACACAGCTTCCTCAGCAGCGTGATTCCACACCAGCTTTCCACAGAGCACACTCTGGTCCTTGACATTTCAGGCACAGAAATAGCCCTTATCTAGGCCTTAGCAGTGTGTGCTTATTGAAACAATTTGTATTATCCAGAGCACACATGTTTGGAGTAGGAAAGCTACGAAATTTATTTCCTTTGCTGATAAAAAGAAGAGCAAATTAAGAGAAGTCACAACAGTTTTTCTCCTGCTCCCTCTCCTCTTTATAGCCCTGTTTATCTCATTGCTTATAAACAGCTAACACAAGTATTCACATCAGTAGTGCTGACTCCTGGAGGATACAGGCGTCTTGGATGTTTCATCTCTTGTTATACTTAAGCGGAATATTAAACAGGCAAGACAGTAGCTGACCAGGCTAGGAAGAACCAAGTAACTAGGGCTGACAAAGAAGGATGGCAATTTAAAACACTTCAGTCTGTAAAGTGCTTCATTTAGAGCCATCAGTGCCAGTGCATTCAGCCTTCATGTATACCCCCTCACCTTTAGCTCTCCTCTCACACCTTAAGTCTATTCTATTCTGATTTTAAAGTATTTGGAACAAGTACTGCTACTTAATAGCATGCCCTTAGAGTGTCTAGTACAATAATACTAAAGAATTAGTAACCTTAACACTCTAAGAATTCAAATTAATCTGGAAATCAAGCATTTTTTTTCCCCCTCAGAGACAGGCACAGGGAAAGGAAAAGCCAGACTGAATTCATTCCTATTGCTGATGCACGAAAACATATGTCATTTATTTGCTATGCTGGGTAAAATTGCTAGTGCAATGAGTTGAATTTCCATTTCATACTAAATCTCAAGTTGACAGTGTGGAACATATATGTCTTTGCAACTGGTAAAAAGAGAAACAAATTGATTAGATGTACAAAAGAAAACCTAACTACATCTTTAGATCACAGGATGCACCACTACCTTAGCCTTTGGGGAAAAAAAAAAACAAGTTTCAGAATGAAAAATACTGAATTGCATTAAACCAAAGACAACTTCAAGTTAATTGCTTTCAACTCTTCTGGCTGCTTGATGGTTTCTGTTTTGAGAGAGAGAGACTGAGAGATGAAAAATTATAGGGATAGCCTTTAAAAAAAAAAACAAAACAAAAACACACCCTTCATATGAATCATTTCTGCAAAACTTTAAAGTCAGCTCAGGCTTTTACAGACCCCAGGTTTGTCACCCATTTCTCTCTGCTTTCCCAGCGTACCACCCATCCCATGGAAGCACTGCGGCTTTGCTGCCTGGACCAATTTCATTTCTGTCTCCATAGCTCGTCTTGTTCCTCTCAGAGCCCCATATTTCTCCTCGTAATGGGCCTTCTCTACAATCACAGCTGCTTATATCTTTTAGGACACCAAAATGTATTGGCAATCTGCTGTAAGTGCCTACCCCACTCCTTGCAACGTTGAAAATTTACCATTACATTGAAGCCAAACACTCAACTGTTCACCGGTCAGAAAAACCCCACCAGAATAAAGGAGAGACATGATCAAATACCTCTAACAATTAAGCTCTTGTCAAGAGCTTACAAGAAGCAGATCCCAACTGTTCATTTAAAATGAGGAAACATTTCAATGAGTTGCCTGCCCCTTCTCATACTCCTCAAGCAGCCTCTTTGCAAGAGCACTGAAATCAATGACTTTACAAAAACTAACTCTGTAAAATCTTGCAGAGCCTTGTTCTCAAGGTGATGGAGAATGCTCCCAAAAGTCAGTTTCTTCTCTTACCCACCAAAACTTCTTTCACCTGCCTCTAAATCTAACCCAAAATCCAGATAATTTTTGTCAAATCCATTATTCAAAAATGGATTTGACACACAGGAAAAAAAGGAAGACTTATTAGGCATACTAAAAGTACAGCGCTGGATTTAGGATTACCACCCATGTTGCAGAACTGCTTACAAAGCCATTATTAATGGCCTTCCAGCTACCCATCATTTCCCCACACTCAGTCTGCCCAGACAGCTAGCTATTCCTTTCTAACAAATACCATTTTAATTGCATCTCCCACTTTGTTAGCCTTCTCGACCTCCAGTAAAAGCCATCTATGGTCTAACAATCTCTTAAATCTGACACTCACACCGACCAGCACACTTGTATGCCTTCCTGCTAGGTTCACACGTATGCAGGCTTATTGTCAAGAATTTCCATTAGAAATCTAATGGGTATGAGCTGAAATGACAGCTTTAGGGCTAATAGGGAGAGAAAAGCAAGGAGGGAGTGAAAAGAGGGAGGTAAATAGCAAAGAATATGTATGTGTGTTGTAAATGCCCCTTGTCACCAAAGACTTGATTGTGCCTTTCTGGTGCCAGGGCTTCTCCAGTCCAACACCTCCCTCTGTGCAACAAATGCCAGCCACAGAACCTCAGCCGCTGTTAACTCTTCCTGTGGGAATGATGCCAGCAATCTCAGCATATTAACCCTGGGAATACTAACATGATTTAGAGGACTTGTTAAATTTTAATGATACCATTAGAAAAGAGGAAAACACGAGTCACAACTCCCACTCTGGTGCATTTGGCTGCTGAATAGGATATTAATGTTTTTCTTTGCCCATCACTATTAAATGAGCAGTGAAACTAATAGAGAAATGAAGAGTAATGACTCCTATTCTCGCTGTTCAGCACCTGCTTAAAGCCAGGGCTGCCTTATTGCCCACTAGGCTTTCTGCTGGAGTCCATCAGGTGGATGGAGTAAACGGGTAATTCTTTCAGCATTCGACACTTAACAGGTCAGAGGTTCATTTAGCCAAGAGGCACAGAAAAATAAAACTGTCCCATTGAAATAGTAGCATGCAATAATCCAGACAATCAGTTAGCAGGCAGAAGTCTGCTCTGATGAATAAAGTCTCAGCTGGGCTTTGGTAAGAGTTCACCCAGTTGACTCTTACAGCAGCCAGGACAGAAAAACGCAAAGGCCAAGTTCTGCCCTGCTTTTAATGATGGACTCTGAGCAACCACCTTCTTCAGCACTGCTGGAATCTCTTTCATATATTCAAGTACACCTGCAATAAAAGGAATGGGCAATTCCCACCAGAAGAATCACAGAGGCCCACAGAAATTGAGGGTTTGTATTCCCGAATCCTCATTTATCTTCAATCAATTTTGAGGGTGGTAGAGAAAGGGGGAATGAAACATGCACAACTTGGGGAAAATTAACTCCATGCTGAGGCAGTTCTGCTCAGACAGTTCTGAACATAGTTAAAAACCCCAAACCACTGTGAAATTTCACTTTTTCTTCAGGAAAAGAAAATATTTACTGTGGTAGATATCAAAGCCTCCTTTCATTTGCTTTTCCCCAAACATTCATGTGACTAGAATTTTGTTTCAGTGCAAGTCCATGGAATAGAGAAGTTGTTGTGAATACTCAGGTGCAAATAAATGATTGTGTCAAAGTAGTTATGATTTAGGGAACATGGGGAAATATAATTTCGAGTAGAGGTTTGCTATTAATAGATCATAGAAAATCCACAAGTCAAAATCTATTTGTAAGAAACAAATACATATAAAGCAAGTTCCAACTGAAGGTAGGTAGGGAGCAAAAACACTTGGACTGTATGCCCAATTTAAAGTTTTCCTACAGACACTAGAGCTAGATGGATGTTTTACATCAGTCATATTGCACTGGATACAAATATCCCACCTTCAGCAAATACAATCCTTCCTTTGACACACACCACAAGCAAGAAATTTAAAGTGTTTTCCAGATCCACACTCAATTTGGCTTGGAGTATTTTTTTACTAGAATAAAGTAATTTTTCAAAGGCATTTGACGCTCTTTTCCTGAATCACCAAACCCAATCAATAAGATCATTGATCAGACATTAACAAAACAGATGCCATGTGGCCTGTATGTTAAGTTCTCCTACTTGCAGGGCAACAAAGTGAGCAGACTCAGCCCTTCTTTGTTTGATAGGAGGGTGTGAAAACTTTATGCAATACAAAAATCTTATATTAACAAATGCTTTATCTAGAAGTGTCCAATTCCTTCTGAGGAAAGTCTCTTGTTTTCATCGTGAATTGTAAACCAAGTCCGGTTTAATACCCCATTGGTTTCCTCAGATCTCTTGAGAAGAACTTCCCTGGCAATGTATTATTTCTAAACCCACAAAGACTACTACCAAATACAGTTTCAGAAGAAAGATGAGAAGAGGAAATCATTCTGACAATTTCTTCAGAATGAAAGCTTTTTTCTTTCCTCAAAGAAACCATGAAATATTTTATCATAGTTAAGAAATTCAAGAACAACCATACATTATGTGATTTAATAAGACAGATTGAACAGAAGGCCTTAGTGACAATGTTTCACATGCAGTAGAGTTAGTTTTCTTCCCAGTGGCTGCTATGGAGCTGTGTTTTGGACAGCATTTTGTGCTGAACACAAATGGAGTGCTGGCGTTTTTCTTCCCATTACATGTGATGGGGTCCTGCTCTCCTGGAGATGGCTGCAAAGCTGCCTGCCCATGGGAAACACTGAATTAATTCCTTGTTTTGCTCTGCTTGTGTGTGTGGCTTTTGCTTTCCCTATTAAGCTGCCACAAGTTCTCCAGCTTTTACCCTTCCCAATCTCTCCCGATCCCAGTGGTGGAGAAATGAGTGATCAGCTGCCTGGTTGGGGTTAAACCATGACAGACAAAATATAAACACAGTTGAAGATGAAAATAACTTTTAAGAAGTAAACCTATGCTGGAACAGTAAGTAGCTTTTAACAGCCTTACTACGCTGTATTATTTTAAATAAAATTAATTGAATTCTGACACCATAACAATAAATCTAAGCTGCAATTGAACACACCAATCCCTTAAGAATTATTCTTTTGTACAGTTGGCACCATATTTTCTTTTACTGTCTCTTTTGTAAAGTAATTAAAAAGTAATCTCTATTCTGTACTAGTTACAATAGGGGCTACAGTTGGATGCACTGTGCTCCTCTCATCAGCAGCTTCCTCAGAGATCACTGGCTCCTTGCATCTGCTGTTAATAGCATCTGTAATAGCACATCTAGTCACTCCCTGATCAAAAGGATCCAAGTTTAGAAAGAAGAGTTATTGAAAGTGTTTGAACTATCCATCATTTTTATAAGAACTAAGGCAGGGAGCAGCCGCTGTGTATTCACACACAGGAGACCTGCAGTGATGCTAACTTATGACCTTCCTATGGAGAGGACAAAGGAAAGGCACATGGAAAGCCCACGAGGGGCCAGGACATCTTAGCCCTGCTCAGCCTGAACAGCATGCCTGCTGCTTTGAATGCATGCAAGTATTCCCTGGTTAGAGGCATACGATACATAGAACTGTGACCTAAATTAAACCCTACTGATTTTCCTGAAGTCCAAATGCCCTCACGAAAGTCAATTTCATGTAAGTCAATAGACTTGCAAAGTTCAGATCCAGACTGAAGCAACAGTTCATGTTATACAAGAACTTTCAATATTTTATATATCTTGCAGAATGTTTCAAACAACCTTCATGACAAGTTCAGAACAGTTCAGTCAACTTTCCCTTGCTCTATTAAGTGTCTTGTGTTGGTCTGATTTTATTTGAAGAAACCTCAAACACACTCTCATCAAAATATTACCAGGCTATACTGTAAAATTATCTAAAGGAGAGTGGAGGGGAAAGAAGCATTAGCAAATACATATCCTGGTTGTAGATGGTGCAAGACATTACAACTGTACAAAAAGATCTGATCTGTACCAAGTCTGATTATATCTTCCGGGTTTCAAAGCCAGACGCCAACACAGTTCTCAGCAGCTTCATTATGCTCATAGACACTTAACAAAAAAACCCACCCTGGTTTAATGTAGGAAGATTGCATTGAAAGTAATTGAAAATAAAAGTGGGCAACGCAAGTCACTGGGGATTTGAGATACATAAACCTACAAGTTAGGATGCAGCCATGGTATCATTATCTAAAACAACCTAGCTCCAATGACCATTCCATGTTAACAGAAAGTGTCGGATAACATGGCCATGTCTTTCAAACATGCAAGCTGAGTCTTCCAGAGCAAAGCAACATTTCCATGTGTGACTGCAGCAGACTACTTGCTGTTATTACTTTAACACTGCTTTCTAGAAGAGCTATAGTTTAACTGTAACTTCCATCAGTGTCACAGTGTACCCAAAATTTGATCCAATACTGGGATAGACTGAAAGACACTTCTAGAACTTTCTGCCCTTGGGATACTACTTTGTTTATCAGGGTGTTGTTACAAACTACAGCTTGCTTAATTCAAATTAAACATACTATCTGCTTTTCTGCAATCAGGGATACTTATTGAATTGCAGCTTCAAGAACAAATACTGTGGGCTAGGAACTATTTATTCAGTGGCATGAGGGAAGGCGTATGCTTGTGTTCCTCCCTTTTAACAGCATCAATGCCTCTCAAGCTACAGATGACACTACTAAGATGTAAGCTAGCAATTTAACTTAGAACATTTCTCATGCTTTTGACATGCAGACCTCATGTCACAAAATGCTGCAGTTCCAACTACATCGTTATGTAGAGCATGACAGTCAAGTTTGTTGTGGTGGAAGGCTGCAAGTTCAGTGCTTGGAAGCACCCCAATTATATGATGTCAAAGGCTATGTGCTGCTGATGTGGCAAAACTGCTGTGTCTTTCAGCGCTACGTACATAGCACTGCAATGTTCTAATAATCTGCTGATGCCAATGTGACTCCCATTACAGGCCCATGGCCCACACTGATAATGTGTGACATTTTTTCAAGCACTGTCTGGGGAGCTCAGATGGACTATCTTTCTTTCTTCTCCCCTTCCAAAACTATACAGCAAAATCCTATACTTATTATACAAGATTTCTGTGGATGTTGCAACATTTACTTCTAAGGAAATATAAGACTATCTAAAGATACAAGGTGATTTTAGACAGTGTTGCACCATTCATGACATGCATAAAGCACCTTGAAGACATTTTGTCACATATATAACACTTATAATAACAGCCCAGCATGAAGAGGCTAGTTACAGGCTCAGCATTGACTCTATTTCTGAGCACAATGTTTTCAGATGCACAGACAAGTCTTTGTAAAAAAAAATAAAATAAAATTTTCTCCTCCCTAGAGATTAACTTCAGTTAAAACATTAATACTTCCCTCTCCACCCTCAACAGCTCTGCCTATGTTCTAAAAGTATTTCCTTTTCTGAGAGGAAACACTGTAGTTTCAATTCACTAAATATATCATAGGCCAGTTTCTAATTTCCAGGGCACTTAGTAGAGACAAGCTTTTTTTCATTCCACAGAGAAAGCTGCAGAGCTATGGTTTTGACAGGTTCCTAAAGAGCAGTCTTTACCACACAGCATCTTCACCCTTACCTCAAAGACATTTGCAAGCTTGAAAGAAATAGTTATATTATTTCACATGTTGACACTGCAGATTGCAGCAGCAAGACTTCCAGCTGCTCCTAGAAAAGGGTTTACATTAATTCATCAGAGGTAAGGGCATATCTGTTTGTCTCTGCTAGACCTCTGCAAGCAGCTGTAATTCCAGTGCACGTGAAGAAGCTCCATTTCCCAACTTGCCAGGAAACAATACAATTGTAAGAAGATTCGCAGATGAGTTATGCTAAATGTTTGGTATTGTGACCTGTGATGCAACACAAAAGAATGGTTGTTGTTGCCTCAACTTTAATGGAGTTAATCCTTCCAAATGCTGACAAATTACTGCCTCAGGCCATTTAAAATCACATTTCTAATGCAATAATCCTATCTGCATTACAATGAGTTGGGATGAAATGATTAGGTGCCTGAGATTTTTTTGCACAGTGAATTAAGTCACCATACAGACTGGCCGTGCTTGTTCACAAATTAAAGGTCTGGGCGGAAATGAAATTCCATTATTCTGCCACTTGCCAAGCTTTGAGGAAGGGTTCATTACTGTCCTGTCTCTACTGGGAACATTTCTAAAGTGGCTACCAGCTAACTGAAACCTATTTTTCATTATATTAGTTTCAGGCCTTTCTTCATTATTAATAATTACGAGTCAAGTTTTTTACAACTAAACACTTTTGAATGAGAAAAGACTAATTCAACAGTATGTAAGCAAAAAAATGAGACAGTGTTAGTAAATTGGTGAAAAAAAACCAAAACAAAACTGTACCCTGAATGCAAATCTTTTCCTTCCCTCTCCACTGACACGCTGCGCTCAGAATTTACGCAATTCTGACACTCAGAAGCACTTTTCAGGTAAAGGAAAGTGTACAATATAAACCACCTAACAACGTCAGTGCTATCCATCTCTACCATAAAAAGTAGCATCCTTACTTCCTGACCCAATCATAACATGCCCAAGCAGCAATTTATGTCTAAAAACACACACATTAACTTGGTTTAAAGGTTGTGTCCTGGATTTTTGCAATCTTGTGCTAACAAATTTATAACTGTCAGTTTGTGAGCATTCTTATAAGCATTTAGTTGATTATTTACACACAATATAATTTGTTAGACATCAATATAGCAATTCTTCAATTGTTAGATCCCTCTGAGGTTAGTGCTCATTGAAGACAGGTCATACGACAGGTTTGAATTCAAGGCAAATGGACTTCATATAAATTTTGATAAATAGGGAGTATGATGCCATAAATTCCTATGCTAGAACTTTGTCTCAAACTACTAATACAGATATTTTAAGCTTTTTCTTAAGTTATATTTTAAGAAGGGCATCAGACAATCTTTATCATCATGCAACATAAACCACACAAACCAACAGCCACCAAGAGCTCCAGGATGCCCTCAGTCACAAACTGCAGTGTGCACCTAGTATCAACTACCCGTGTCAGTTCAGTTCCCACAGGACAGATTTGCTTGGGGGTTACAACAAGATTTAATTCTCATAAAATATAACCCCTTCTGTGCACATAATTGCTGAACATCATTAAGTCACATCTGTATCACGAGAGGAGGAAAAAGAAACAATAAGCTTTTAGCACTATTCTTTTTGCTATTGGCAGAGAACCTGGCATTTTAAGTGGTTAAAATAAGTTAATGCAACTGTAATTATATATTCTTCACCTTTGTGCCTCACCAAAAAAAACCCAAAAAAAGACCAAGTTTCCATCCTGTTGACATATTAGGAGAGAATGTTTCAATTTAAAACTGAAAGCTAAACACCTCAACACTAACAATGAGCTAGTCAGAAGCAGTTTGCTCTAGGTTAAGTGTGTTTTTTTTCTCAATTAATGAAAAGCTTCAGTACATAGCTTCATGCATAAAGCCTGGTCTGTTTATGAAGCAATTAAGCATACCATTACACTTTACAGATATACACAAACCTTTACATGATCACACACTGTTAAAAACATCAAGGTAGGTTCACATTTAGATAGGTTACTGCAGATTCCAGTATCTGCTACTAGATACACGTTAAAACACAGATACTCTCATATTCTGCTTGTTCTGCAACACACAATATCCCAGATCATAAGCATTTCTCAATACAGCATAAATGTAAAACAGGTGCCACAGACTGTACTTATAATGTTAATGAAATTCCTAGCCTGTCTTCAACAGCAACAACACAAAATACATAAGTGAGGTCTGGTTGACTAAAAGATGACAGATACACTTAATAGTTCTAATAAAGGCTTATCACTAATTAGCTGTGTCCTATAGGCACCACAGTCTTGAGTTGTAGGATGCTTTGCAAGTTCTGAGGGAATACCCAGAATCAGGAATATTATCAGCTCCTTATTTCCCTTAAGTCAGTGGCAGAATCCATTACACATCCAAAAAAACCCCTATTCCATAGCAGCAATCAAGAGCAGACCTCTCAGGACCCTGAAAAAACACCAGCTACATTAACACAGTGTGGTCGACTCCAGCCTCAACCCAAGCTAAAGTGAGTTTTCCCCAGACACAAACAGGTTTCCACATTTTTGAGAGACCCTGTACATCTCCCCCTCAGAGGACACCCCCAGCGTGTTACTGTGGCACACACGAAGGCAGCTCACAGGCCCCGACTGAACTAGCAGAGCCCATGCCAACACCTGCTTTCCCTAAAGCAGACACTGATAAGGCTACCCCATGATGCCAGCAAAAGCAAAATTCCAAGACCACCACAGCATACCCAGTCCAAAGAAGTCATTGGCACTAGCCAAGATGTTTGTATTCCACGTCACCTAACCCACAGCCTCACTCTGCTGGACAGCACCAGCTGAAGGCAAAAATCACAAGCCCAAAAAGTTCTGAACAGTCATAAACCAGAAAGGATGAGAGAAAGAGATGCTTCTGCAAACAGTCACAGCCAGTCACACCCATCTACAGAAAGGAACTGGGTGTAAAAGGCTGGAGTACCTCAACAGGATTGAGTCTGAAGTACTATTAAGCATAGCAAATAGAGCAGAGGGTCATCATAGCCCACAAAGACCACCTCACTTGTGCCTCCCTCCTTGCCCTGACATGCACAGATTGGATACCAATGGTTTTGTAAGTAGCCCTCCCATAGAACTGGAGGTGTAAGAAAAAAATAACATAAGTAAGCAGGATTAAAGGCTACTGATACAAATAAAGGCTGGCCTGTACAACACCATCAGCTAAACTAAGTGAACAGCAGAACAAGTAACAGTAGAAACACAAGGGTAACCTCTCAAGAAGGCCAGGATGGGCAACATCAATCACTGCTGCAGTAAGGGAACCCTGTGCAAACACTTACATGACTGTAAAAATCTGTCCATTTCTATTTAACACTGTGCCTTGGTGTTAGTTTTATCTTGCCCTCCACCTTAATCTCAGTTATTCCAATTTCTCCCATATCTGTATCAGTAATTTCCCACCTATACTCACAGCTGGTAATCACTGTCAAATCACACAGCCTGAAATTTGCAAAGATTTTGGTACAGGGCCACTTTAGAGTGAATTAACCATCTAACAATGGTTAAATTTACTATTAATTTTGGTGGTTCTACCTTTCCCTTTTCATGAATAATTCATTTAAGTCAGCTCTTGAGACAACGTAACAACCAGCCCTTGAGTCTTTTGTTCATGAGAGCACCAACTCCCTCTCAAAGAGCACATAAATAAATAATGGAGAGTATAACACAACAGCACTACCACGGACCCTTTCTCAGCAGTCGGCTCTTTTCCATGATACCTCTTTATTGTAACCACTAATGAAAACTCTTTGAAGTGGAAGAGTAAATATTATCATTTGATTGTACCTGGACCCAACAGGGCAAACAAAATTGCATTGTACTACATTCCAGGAGCTGTAGACCCATTCACAATACAACGCTCACAGGGTTGCTATGGAAGAACCCAGTGCTTACTATTTCAGTAGCATGAGGTCAGCCAAGGGCTGCTGGTCACTCTTTAGGGCTGTTAGACTTAATCTTTATATGCACAACAAACAGAAAAAAACCAATGCCAAACAAAACAAAACCAAGGAATTTCAGAGTATGCCTTTTGAGGTACCAAATATCCCAACAGGCAGAAAGCAGGCTTCCTAACTGTATTCAGGAACAGTCAGCTCCTAAAACCTGAGACTAAATGTCAGAAAGGCTTAAATCCTATTTACACACAGGATTATTCAACCCAGTGTTCAGGGTCCAGCGGCTTCAAGTATTTTCAAGTCTTATCAAGAATAAAAAAAAATCTGGCACTTCTCTTTAAGAGAAGCATCACAAATTTATCCTTCGGTTACCCAGGAGAGCTGGGTTCAGTGCCGTAGTCTGCCACAGCCTCACTGGGTGACCTTTGGGCTCACACAGAATTTCAATGCCTCACCTGAACCCAGAGCTACAGGAGGGTTTCTCCCTCAATGGAAATAGAAATCACTGGCATTAGACCATGTGTACACACATTTCCACTAACTTGGCTGTCAAGTCTAACGATATTTTGTAAATCCATCCTGTAGGAATCAAAGACAGCACAAGGGCAAGGGACCAGTGATTCCGATGTAGTATTCCCATCCTTACTTACTAACCCACTAGAAAAAAAAAACCAAAAAACAAGCGCACAGGCAAGAACAGAACCACTGTCAATGCAATGAAAGACGAAGAAAAGAAGCAAGCTGGAGAAACTGTCACACATGTCCCCGAAGCCTGGCAGCCCTCCGAAGATAGAGGCACTCTACTCCACATGAAGTAGGAGGAGGGTATA
This sequence comes from Atrichornis clamosus, assembly GCA_013400975.1. Taxonomy (NCBI): domain Eukaryota; kingdom Metazoa; phylum Chordata; class Aves; order Passeriformes; family Menuridae; genus Atrichornis; species Atrichornis clamosus. Next base: position 155,548 of record WBMZ01000069.1, read on the forward strand.
GCAAAAGGGAACAAAACCAAGAAGGGGAGAACACAAACCCCAAAGCCCTCAGCGGTGACGCCAGCAGAGGGGCGCCCAGGCAGCCGACAGCCTCAGCGGCTGCTGGGGGTCACTCCGGGCACAGGGATACCCCGTTCCCCCCGGCCCCGCGCTCACCTTGCTGCTGACGGGCCCGGGTATGAGGAGCTTCAGCGCCTGCCTCTTCAGCTCCGCCAGGCGGGCGTTGCAGTGCTCGCACCAGACGCCGCGGTCCGAGCCCGGTGAGGAGCCGCCGCCGCTGCCGGAGCCCGGCGAGCCGGTGCCGAAGCCCGGCGAGCCGCCCAGCGAGCCGGGGGAGCTGGTGCCGATGCCTGGCGAGGCGGGTCCCGGCGAGCCAGTGAAGGAGCCCGGCGAAGAGGTGCCGGAGCCGGGCGACGGGGTGCCGGAGGAGCCCAGGGCAGAGCCAGCTCCCTCCGGCGCCGGGCGACCACCCGCCCGGGACTCCTCGTACGCCTTCCGGTACCAGCTCTCGGGAGAGAAGGGGGCTGCGGGCTTGGTGGGGGAGCAGGGGTCGGTCACCTGGAGCGGGAGAAGGAGCAGTGGGTCAGGCAGGGAGGCCCGGCGGCGCCGGCAAGTTTCGCTCGGACGCTCCGCGGCCGCGGTGGTCCCCGCGCCGCGCCCGCCTCCGCGGAGCGCC
>WBMZ01000071.1:0-37107 GCA_013400975.1 Atrichornis clamosus
TATTTATGTATATATTTATAAAAAGAAAAGGGGAAGAGGGAAATGAAAGTCAGCTCATTCTGCAACGGTCAGAACTAACACAGAGAAAACGAAGCAGGCCATCGAGTTCAGTTTGAAACTGTACAGGATTTAGAGCTCGTTAGATATGTATATATCTATATACATACATATAGAGATATGTATATATATTTATATATACCTTATGTACAAGGAAATGGAACACGGTACTTTACAGGGCAGTGAAATTAAAGGCAGCGCTTGCAGCTGACCAAGCTTCCCCAAGAGTCACTATTGGCAAAAAATGTATCAATTCAAATAAATTAAATGAAATGAAGGCTGAGGAAAGGAGGAAGGAGAGCGAAGGTGCCCAGCAGGGCTCGACCCAGGGTCCCCACGGCACTTGCGGGTTCAGGGAGCGTCTCGTGGCACCAGCAGCACAGAGCCCTTCTCCTCACGTGGCACCAAGTCTTCCACAGCATCCCAAACTGGCCAGGGGGGTTACACTGGGCGTTAGGAGAGAATTCTTCCCTGTGAGGGTGGGCACAGGGTGCCCAGAGAAGCTGTGGCTGCTCCATCCCTGGAAGTGTCCAAGGGCAGGTTGGAGCAGCCTGGGACAGTGGGAGGTGTCCCTGCCCATGGCAGGGGTGGGACTGCTGGGCTTTAAGGTCCCTTCCCACCCAAACCATTCCAGGATTCCATGATCTAGCAAAGGTTGAGCAGTTTTTCCACCTCCAAGACATTCATTTCTGCCTCCCATCCATCTGGAATCTGAACCATCTCCACTCCTGCCATGGTCAAGTACCGGATAAAAGTCACGGGGGCCGAACTCTGAGCTCGTCATTCCCAGAAATTGCCCGGTCAGGGCTCAGCGAGGATTGGGGCAATTTGTGGGGAAAGGAGGAGAGAAGAAAAAGCCGGGACCAGGGGATATCAAACAGCAGCCAGAGGAGGACGTGGAGCTTTGGGGCCACGCAGCACCACCTCTTCCACCACTGGGAGTGGCTGCACTACCCAGCCCCAAACGCCGTGTCCCCATCAGCACTGAAACACCGGGAAAAAAACCTTCTCAGCANGGTGTCCCTGCCCATGGCAGGGGTGGGACTGCTGGGCTTTAAGGTCCCTTCCCACCCAAACCATTCCAGGATTCCATGATCTAGCAAAGGTTGAGCAGTTTTTCCACCTCCAAGACATTCATTTCTGCCTCCCATCCATCTGGAATCTGAACCATCTCCACTCCTGCCATGGTCAAGTACCGGATAAAAGTCACGGGGGCCGAACTCTGAGCTCGTCATTCCCAGAAATTGCCCGGTCAGGGCTCAGCGAGGATTGGGGCAATTTGTGGGGAAAGGAGGAGAGAAGAAAAAGCCGGGACCAGGGGATATCAAACAGCAGCCAGAGGAGGACGTGGAGCTTTGGGGCCACGCAGCACCACCTCTTCCACCACTGGGAGTGGCTGCACTACCCAGCCCCAAACGCCGTGTCCCCATCAGCACTGAAACACCGGGAAAAAAACCTTCTCAGCACCTCTGGGCAGAGCCTCGGGGGGTGACTGGGAGGACAAAGCAGCTGAGAGCTGGAGCACTGGGCCAGGAGAGCGCGGCCGGGGCTGCTCTGCTGCGAGAGCCCGGGGAGGTGCCCCGAGGTTGGGGGTGGTTCCTCCGTCTCAGGCTGCTGCTCAAAGCACCACTGAGCTAAAAGCAGCTCTGCCTGGCACTGCTGGAAATAGCCCTGGCTCTCTTCTGGCTCACAGCTAAACTGAGCCACCGGATGGACCCTCTCCCTCCTTCGGATCTCCTATTAGAGAGCATTGTGGAGAGCTTCTCCTACATTCCCTCCCTGCTGAAGCGCTGGATATTTTTAAACTGGAGGGAAAAAAAAATCCCTCACAAAGGCAGAGTCAAAAAAAACCCAAACAACAACAACAACAACAAAAAGTATAGATTTGTTGGTTTGGTGGGGTGGGGTTTTTTTTAATAATGAAGACTTTCAAAAAGAAGACGGCATGATGCAAATAACACGGCTGCCTAAACAACCGTGGCCGTGCTGAATGGAAGGGAAGGAGCTGCTCTTCTGAGCTCTTTTACGATAAATACAGGGCAGCCCTTTTTCCATCCATACCTCTGTGCTCTGCCCGTGGCCCAGCTGAGACACCACGGTGCGGGAGGAGGGGGAGAAAGAGGGTGGAGATGAGGGAAGAGTTGGCTGTAGGAACATTTCGTTTCTTTCAGATGCCCAAAATCCGGTGGAGAAAGGCATGGCCAAGGGGGAAGGAGATAGGGCAAGGAGGAATGGCTTTAAAACTGAAAGAGAGCAGGTTTAGACTGGATATTGGGAAGAAAAAATTGACTCTGAGGGTGGGGAGGCCCTGGCACAGGTTTCCCAGAGAAGCTGTGGCTGCCCCATCCCTGAAAGTGTCCAAGGCCAGGGACAGGGCCTTGGAGCAGCTTGGGATAGTGGAAGGTGTCTCTGTCCATGGCAGGGGGTGGGACTGGATGAGGTTTAAAGTCCCTTCCCAACCAAACCATTCCGTGGTTCTATGGCCGAGGCTGCAGCAGAGCCCTGTGCTCCCGGTGAGGCCCAGGCACCATGGGGGAACCAAACCCTCCTCAGGTCATTGTTCCCTCGACTCCTGGCTGATAGAATTGATCAGGTGTCTGCCAGCAGCTGGGAGACCCATGGGGGATACGTCCAGGTGAGACTTTCCAGGCCAGGTGAGCACTTGGGGCACAGGGAGCAAACCCCCAATATCCCCTTCCACCATAAATCCACACGACATCCATCAGGCTACAGCCCTTTGCCACCCGCAGTGAAGAGCACCACCCCTGGTGTCACCTCCTTCCTCCTTCCAACACCTTCCCCTCTCCACTGCTCACCTGAGAAGTTCACACCTGCTTAGAAACCAAACCCACCCAGCGAGGAGGACAGCGGCGAGCGCTCCCTCCGAGCAGGGTTTGGGGATGGGCGACACCTCCCCGTGCCCCCCTGGCACCCAAAACCTCTGGCAAAGGGGGTGTTCTCCCTCCCACGGAGCCCGGGACCACCACGGGTGAAGGCATTGGTGAATACTCAGAGAGATTCTGAGGTTTTAGTGCAACGTTTATGGCACGTGTGAGCAGCGCACGGGGTTGGAGGCGGCAGGGAGAGCTGGGATGGAGAGGATGGACGGCAGAGGACATCGGTGCTGCGGTCTGGGGTGGGATAAAATGCAAGGAGAGAGGTGGGATGTGATGGAGGCAGAGGGTGAACAGCCATGGAGCATTCTCCGGGATGAGGTGCTGAGCCATAACTCAGGGTCCCCAACTTGTGCTGCTGGGGCAGGGGGCAGTTAGCCCAAACGAGGGCTCGGCCGGCCCTCCCTTGCTCAAACCACTTGGCCTCAGCACCAAAGACCATCCTGCCTCATCCCAACTCCATGCACAGCATCCGAGAGAGGGATGTGACTGCACATCCCAAAAACATCAGCAGGAGACTCCTCAGACCGACCCTCTGCCAGCACTTCTGGGGGCCGGATCCAGCCCTCCCTGCTCCTGCCCACCCAGGATTTCACACAAATGCACGGGTGGGAATTTTAAGACATAAAAGCACCTCCGTGCACGCCCCCACAATTAAAGTCCCATCTCGTCCCAGCTGCAATTAGGTTTCTAATCTTCATTTACTTATGCTAAAGCGGTTCCAACGCCAGCAAGGAGGAGCAGCAAAAACAAACCAGGGCTGGTTAAGTTTGCAAAGCCTCGTCATGTCTCCAAATTAAAGCTAACTGAGACTACAATTGAATTATCCAGGATGGTTCCTGTCAAGCAATTATGCTCAATAAGAGCCTGAAAATGCAATTTGCTCTCATCTGTCGCTTGACAGCTCATCTGATGGGCTGGAGGGACCATCCGAGCTGGTGGGAGAGGGAAATACCAGCACATGGTATTCAGGTGGAAACACCAGCTCCCAGACGCTGCCCAAAGAGAATTCCTTGGGAGGATCTGGGATTTGGCTGATGGGAGATGAATATGCAGGAGAAAATGGTCCTGGGCACGCTCAGCTGAGATGTGGGGCTGGGAGGGGAGATGCTCTGTACAACCAGAGCCTGTCTGCATTCCCAGCTCCCGGGAAAGGCCACGGGAGAAGGGAAGGAACCCAATCTCAGCTGCCCCGCTGTGCCCAGCCCCCCAGACGCGGGGTTTTGGGGGCGAGGAGCGACGCCAGGAGCAGGGCATTGCAGGGAGAGCAAGAGGGCAGAGCTGGCTGATGAGACACACCCCAGGGCAGGAGGATAAATTAACGGGAATGTGGAGCTGTGCCCTGCGGAGAGGGAGACCCGCGGGGAGGAAACATAAGTGGACACGGCTGGGAGGTAGAGAAGCCACTTGTGAAAGGTCAGCGCTGCCCACGAAGGGGCTGCGGAGGCGAAGCGGGAGCAGGACAGACGCATTTCCCCGTGGGGGGGCAGCTAATGGCAGTGGCACTCCCTGGCCCCGCAGGATCCAGTGATAAACCCAGGAATCAGCGACATTCCCCCTTTTTTCCAATTAAAAAAAAAAAAAAAGACATAAATAAAGGAAATTAAATAAACCCACAGAGAACCCAGAACAAGCCCTCCCCAACCGAGCATCGTGAGCGCTAGCCATGCTGATTGGGATCAGAGGAGCCCTGGGGTTAAACTGAAGTCATCTGTCGTGTGGGTCACCCCTGCTCGGGGGGTGCTGGCCCCAGAGCCGACCCCGTGTGCACGGAGAGCCGCCCGCTGTCCCCATCCCACCGCAGCCGGGCGTTCCCGGGGCTGCTCCGGCTCCTCCCGCCCTCGCAGCGAGGATTCCCGGGATGAATCGCTGCGGGGGAAGAGTCTCATTCCCGGCCCGCTGCCGGCCCGCAGCGCCCGCTGCTCCTCCGTAGCACAGGGTGGGAAGTGGAGAGGAAGAGGAGAACCGCTGGGGGAGGAAGGCACCGTCCCTTAACTCCTCCCGTCACAGCCTGGAAGGGACACAACAAGCAGAGTCAGCTCCGGGTGCTTCCTCGCACGGGAAAAAAAAACTCCTGGAAGAGCTTTGCCACGGAGCTGCCCCCGAACGCGGCAGCACCGGGGGAAGCCGTGAGCTCCTGCATCTCCCTGCCAGCCCTGCCCGGGCCCTGGAGCATCATCCAGGGGGAAAAGGGCTCGCTGGGTACCACATATCCCACTCCCGTCCCTGTGCATCCAGGATCCCGGAGGTGCAGGCATGGCAGAGCCCCCGGGTGCCGCAGCCGGCTCATCCCTGGGCACTGCCAGGATTCCCGGGCGAGCAGGGATCCCGCAGGACCTAACACAGGAACAAGAGCCAGAGCCGAGGCCCTATGGAAGGAGTCAGCTCGCACGGAAAGCGAGTGCCGAGCTGGAAAATCCTGAACAAAAAGGTTGGGTCGGTGATGAACGGGGAGCTGCGGGGCAGCCACAGCCCCCGGCAGGCAGAGCGGGGCTCGGTGACTGCAAATCCCTTCCCAAAGCCAGCGGAGCAATTCCACAGCCTTGGGGTCCAGCAACCTCCAGCTTTCCCTGCCCGGCTGCCGGAGCCATCCTGGTGGATTGGTAATTAACTTCCCTCCTGATTAACGTTCCGGGTGATTTGGGGGCCGTCTGACCGCGGGATTGGCGCCGTTCCCGGCAGCCCCTCGGGCGCACGGGGACGGGGAGTGGCACAGGGGACATTCCAGGCACTCTTGGGGCCGCCCAGATAAGGAAGTGAGGAAGTTTGTTATCAGATGCAGCAGGAGAAACTGGCATCTCCAACCCTCGGTAAGGAGCAAGAGAGATGCCTGGAGTAGTCCAAAGTGTCCTCACTTCTCTCCCTGAACTCACATCTGTCTCCCTGCCTCCATCCCCATTTCCAGTCTCCAGGGATGCACGCTGGGAGCAGGAAAAATCCCCCCCGTGAATGCCACCCCCGCACGGGCGAGACTTTTGGTTCTATTTGTCACAATATGACAAATTCCAGGGAAGAAAATGAGTTTCTAAGTGACTGCTCTGCGTTTTGCCTGCTGTTACCAACAGGGCAGATCCCGAAATCCTGACTGGGGACTCATTTACGCTGTTTCCTGAAGCAGAGAGATGTGACTAAGCCAAAGCAACGGAACAGAGCAGGATCCGGCCACCAGAGAACAAGGGACCACGCTGGAAGCAGCGATGGCTACGGGTCTGGGGAGGGACCCTGGGCAGGGCTGATTCCCAGCAGTTAAATCTGGGAATAGGGAAGGACGGGCAGGGACTTACTCTGCCGACTTCCAGAAGTGCCCCGGGTGGGAAAGGCGGCGGTTGCGCTTTGGCAGTTTCTCCAGCATGTCCATGAGCTTGGTGAAGGTGGGTCTCTCCTCCTGCTCGTAGGCCCAGCAGAAGAGGAGGATGTCCTGGAGACAAAGGGAGAGCGTGTGAGCAAACCCAACCAGTCCCTCTCCCACCATAACCCTGCTCCCAATGTCCACGCCACAAGGACCCCGTCTCCATCACCACATCCTTGGGAAGGGCTGGGATACAGGTGATGTGTCCGTCCCATAAGAACCCATCTCCATCACTGAATTCTTGGGAAGGGTTGGAATGTCCATCCCATGAGGACCCACCTCCTTCTAGTGAAGGATTGCGATGGGGGGGATGTGTCCATCCCATGAGGACCTGTCTCCATCCCCACATCCTCGGGAAGGGCTGAAGCAGAGCGGCTACGTCCATTCCATGAGGACCCATCTCCATCACTGAATGCTTGGGAAGGGATGGAGTGTCCATCCCATGAGGACCTGTCTCCATCCCCACATCCTCGGGAAGGGCTGAAGCAGAGCGGATACGTCCATTCCATGAGGACCCATCTCCATTACTGGATTCTTGTGAAGGGTTGGGAGGAAGGGAACGTGTCCCATGAGAACCTATCTCCATCACTGGATTCTTTGGAAGGGGTATGTCCATCCCATGAGGACCCATCTCCTTCTTGTGAAGGACTGGGATGGAGGGCATGTGTCCATTCCATGAGGACCCATCTCCATTACTGGATTCTTGTGAAGGGTTGGGATGAAGGGAACGTGTCCCATGAGAACCTATCTCCATCACTGGATTCTTTGGAAGGGGTATGTCCATCCCATGAGGACCCATCTCCATCCCCTTGGGAAGGGCTGGAACAGAGGGATGTGCAAGCTGAGCTGATACTGCCACAGCAGCAGGAGCGAGCCTGGCTGGATGAGACTGGCAGATCCAGAGGGTTTTTCCATGTCCCAATCCATGCACACAGACACAGGGCTCCAGCCCCACAACACCTACCGAGATCTCCTTGCCCATCCCGATCTGGCTGAGGTTGGGCTTCATCCCTCTTCCCACCTGCCAGATTATTGCCTCCGCTGGCTGAGTCTTGAAGGGCCATTCCCGGGCGTGCAGCTCGTACCAGATCGTGCTGTGGGGAGACACTGGGAATTAGAGGTGGAGCAGCCAGGATGCATTCTGGGATGGGATTGGGAAATGTCTGGCCATTGCACCTGCATCCACCATCTCTCCCTGCTCCAAAACCACCTCATCCAGGAGCTGCTTCCTGCCAGATGTGACACCAGAGGTGCTCAGCCCTCATTACAGAGGTATCACCTCTCCCGTTTTCCAGAGGGAGAAACTGAGGCTGATTCCCCGATTCCCACCAGGGGAGATCCCAACCTGTGGGAAGGAGGACAGAGGCTGCGCTATCCTGTGACATCAAGTGGGAATCTCCCACCTGGATGCAATAGCTCTTCACCCCACTGCTCAGGGAGCAGCTGGAAGGATGATGTTGGGAATCCAGCTGCCACCACTCCGGATGAATTCCAGGAAAGGATGAGCCCAAGCATTCATTTTCTCTCCAGCTTTTCCCTTTTTCTTCTGCTAAAAGCTCTCCAAGCTCCAAAAATCCATCCAAGCCCTGGCATGAACCATCCCAGGTGTCCCCACCAGGTGATGGCCCACGTGCACCCCCGGCCATCTGCTGCTGCCCCGCTCGCAGCACTCAGCCAAGCCCTCTTTTCCGTGAGGAATCCCAAATCCAAGGGAATATCCCAAAACAAGGGCATCACCAACTGAGCTCATGGGCACCCCCATGGCTTTCCACCCCCGCTACTGCCTGGGAGTTTTGCATCCTCATTTTCTGGCACCCGGAGCCTGGATGAGCCCCGATTCCCGCAGTGCCGTCCCCGTTGTCCTGGACCTGCTCTTCCCTTCAAGGGATGGCGTCATGACCACTTAAAGCATCCAAAAAATGGGTTAAAATGAGAGCAGGGTGGAAAAATCTGTCTGATAAATGAAAGACTACTCTCGGATAGGGAAGCTCCCCGATTTTGGGAATAGGCTCTTCTGATTTTGGAAAAATCTGCACAGGTTGGCTGTAAATCTCCAAAAAAAAAAGGATAATGGGAGAATAATGCTGGTGCTGCGGGTGCAAAGGAATGGGGGGCTTGGAGAGGGGCAGATCCTGTGGACACAGGATGCTCAGGAAGGAGCATCCAAGCACCTTCGAATTGGATTCAGCACATCCAAGGCGTTAATTCAAGTTCCTAAGTGGAAGTTTGGGGATTCATTTTTCAGCCTCCCACTTTCAGAGGCATCCAAAATATTTGGGCTGCATTTCCAAAGGTGTGAGGGAGAGCAGGATGCTGCTCCAGCTCTCTTTGCAGGGGAACGCCACGCATTTCCTGTTAATGATTGTTGTGATCTCTCAGGTTTTGGGGGAGCAGGCAGAGCCCCGCCCTCCATTTAACATTTATTTAAATTTAACATTTCTGTCTCCTTTAAAAGATCTTCTCCTCTTGCTGTCACTGATCCCCAAATCCCTCGAGGGAAACGGACCCTTGGGATCATCCCTGAGCCTCCCGGACTTCACAGAGGGCAGCAGAAACAAGAAAGAGGAAAAACGTGGGAAAATCTCGTAATCCTTTCAGGAAACTCGTGCTGTGCGTAAGGGCAGAGCTCACACTCGAGGAAAAAAAGGGAAAACCAAGTCTCAGCACCCACTCCCACTTAGTTCCACACGATCCTTTAATTACCTCTTGATTTTTGAGCTAAAGTTGTACCTCGGAGAGGGCAAAAAACCCCAGCCAGACCCTTTCAGCTGTAATTACTGCGGGTTTGATGGGAATATTGCCTTGGATAACAGGCCCACGCACCCTAATCCCCACAGCCTTCAAGGTATCCATGAGAAAATTAATCCTCTGGGTAAAACCTGCCTCGAGAAGGGTTTTATTGAGGTGGAATTGGGCTCCTGCCCCTAGGGAGGTTTGTGGGCAGATAAAGGGCAGGAGTAATGGACTGGTTTACTGAGGGAAACTCAGGAATTCTCGTTTTCCTGGATTTCTGGTATCTCCTCGGAGCGCAGACACCGCCATCAGCCCCCTGCAGTGGCTGGAGGAGGGAATTGGGGTGTCCAGGGGCTCCCAGGCCTGTCTTCCCAAACTCTGGCATCCCCATCTGAGCACCTTCTCATTGGTGCCTGCCCCAGAAGGATGCAGGGCGAGATGATGCTCAGGATACTCTGGATCCTGTTACCTGGAGTCACCCTGATCCATAGTTAAAACAGGAGGATTTGGTGATTTAGGAAGAACTGGGGTGTCCAGGGGTTCCCAGACCTGTGTCCCCAACCCTTGCATCCCCATCCAACATCCAAGCACCTTCTCATCAGTGTCCACCCCAGGAGGATGCAGGGGAGAGATGATGCCAGGCTGGCACCCTCAGGATAACCCGGATTCCATTGCCGGGAGCCACTCTGGTCCAAAACAGAAGGATTTGGCAATTTAGGGATGACTTCACTCAAAATTTCTTGAAGCAGGAGGGTTCTCGCAGCCCAGCAATGGGAATTCCATCTGGCAGCACCCCCTTGGATTTGGGGCAGTGCCCTCTCCCCCTCCTGCTGCTCCGAGCAGCTCACACCTGACCCAACCACGTCGGTTCTCTGCTGCTCCCCCCGCTCCCGGTGCCGCAGGACTCACCCCAGTGCAAAGACATCCGAGTGCTTGGAAAAGGGCAGCTTGTCCTCCTCGGTGTCCGGAGAGAGCTGCCGGATGATCTCGGGGGCCAGGTGGCACAGCCAGCCGTTCTGGATCCGCAGCTTGTTCTCCCTCCTGCCGGGACACGGAGCTGCAGCCGTGGCTTCCACGGGGGGCACGGCACCCCCAGAGCCCCTCCCCGCCCATTCCCAGGGTTTTTAAGCCTGGTTCTCCCATCCTTGCAAAGTCAGGCTTTAACCCTGCTCTGAGAAACATCGTCTCAGTCATCCCTGCATAAAATTTGGGTGTAGGATGGTGGTTAAGGGGAGTTTGGGCTCTGCCAGGCTGGTGATGGGGATTTAGGGCCTGCCAGGGTTCTTGCTGTGCCCGTTGCACCAAAACACCTGAGAGGATCCCGGGATAAAGCATTACCAGGGATAGATTCCCCCAGTGCTGACACCTGACCGGCCCCGCTGTGGTTGGAGCAGGAGCTTGGACTGGGAACCACCAAGGGTCTCTTCCGAGCAAACCCATCTTAAAATAACAGCCTGGAAATTGGTGTTTCCAGGTGTTTGGCCCCAAAAGATCCCCTCCAATACAGCTTCATGTCCACCAGCTCCAATGCCATCTCCCATGGGAGCATCCTGGCTTTATTAACAGCCCCTCATTTCACTTTATTTTCTTTCCTCTACCTCCTCAAGCTCCCCCTGCTCGGGATAAACACCTTGGGTTCCTTTGGCCAACAGCTGAGTGACACCAACATTGGTGACTTCTCCATCCTTTACATCCTCCAGCAGACACCTGGGATACACTGCCGGCCTCATATTCCCTGGATCATCAGGGAGGTGACACATGAAGCAGCTTGGTCGTGTGAGCCCAAATTCAGCAGCAGGAGGTGACAAAAACTGTCCCATGTCATGGCCCCCTTTCCTGGAGAAGGAAGAGCCCCATGGCTTGTGCCTGGAATTTCTCCCTGTTCGTGCTCGGAGCCTTCCCAAAGATGGTGATGTGCAGGGGATGGCTGTGAAGTCATCTGTCCTCCTGAATGTCCATCTGGGGCCAAAATCCCATGGGCCAGCACCCAGGGGTGCGCTCCCACCTCGGAGCTGACCCACAATCCCAAGAGGACACAATCCGGATCCTCCCCTCTGCAAAGCCATCCCCATTCCCAATCACAGGCGTGGCAGTGACCAGAGGAGGAACCCCCTCCATGGAGAAGGACCCTGCCACTCCAGGGAATCACTGCTTGAGCCTCCTGGTCCCCTCTGGAGTCTCGCTGGCTCCTCTCCACCCCAAGTGTCGGAGCCACGGCCGCAATCAGCGGCTCCGGCGAGGCTCAGACCCTCCAGCCCCAGGAGCTGCAGGCGAGAGCACTCTGGCACAGAGGGGAGGCTTTCAGCTCCCTCCACCCTCCAGCCCAGCCCAGCTCTTAATTACAAGCTAGCATTAAGCACCTGGGCAATTAAAAAGGCTTCGGAGGAGCTCGCTTGTCCTTCCCTGTGTCTGCCTCTCCACCCCCGGGAAGCAGCGGGATGCAGCGGGCAGCACTCGGATCTGCTCCAGCACCCTCAGCAAGACCAGGTTTGCTCCTGGGGCTTTTATTTCTGCTTTCTGAAGCGGCTCAGTGCTGGGATATTCCACAAGCAGCCTTGGGATGCTGCAGGGACTGGATTGGGATGCACAGCTCATCCCTGGGCGAAGCTCAGGTGCTCCTGAGCAGTTATGGGCTCCCAGAATGAGGGCTGGGCTTTAACAGGATCCCAAAAAGTGTCTCAATCACAGCAATTTGAGGTTTTATGACCAAAGTTTACCTGACTTCACAGCAGACCTGGCCACGAGCAGCTGAGCATCTTCTGAGCCCACCCAAGGACAAGCCACCCCCAGGGCAAAAGCAAGAGCAGAAGAGCCCTTCAGACCCCTCAGGACCCACCTCACGCTCCTCCTAATTCAAAAAAAGCCCCACTGAGCCCAATAACATTTAAATAAAGGAGAAATAAATCTGATTTCACCAGGATAAGGCCCCAAGTCACCAAATCTCTGCAGAAGGTGTTTTAACCCCAGTGAAACCAGGCCAGTCTGTAGCTCTCGTTCACAGCTGACAAAACGTCACCATCCTGAGCTTGACCTGCCAAAATTTACTTCCTTCTCCATTCATGTTTGTCCAAGCCTCTAAGGACCCAAAATTTGGCTTTATCTCCCTTCTTCATCTGAGAGAAACCAGAACCAGCAAACAACTCCACCCTGGAAAGGGAGATCAGAGCTGCAGACATTTTGCTGTTCCAAAGTTCATGGAGTCTGTGGCTCCCTGGTCTTCTCTCAGCTCTCCCCCAGCAGAAAACGTGTGCCACCAGCAGCCCATGGCGCAAATGTTCCCATTTTCTCCATTTTTCTAGTAAAACACTGCCCATTTCTGTCCAGCCTTGCTTTTCTGGCCATCCTCCCTCTCCTGAGTCATCTCCTGAACTTTCCCCCTCAAGGGACATCCCAATCCTGGGCAGAGATGGCCACACATTGGTGACCTCATCAGAAGCCCCATTCCCCCAGACTCACATCCCTCATTTCATCTCCAGAGCATCTCTGACCTTCACACCAAAGATTCCTGGCAAAACTTGGCCGGTTTTGCCCAAATCCCCTTTTCCCTGCTGGAATGAGCTGTCCCTTCCTCCTGGCAGGCCCTGAATCCCAAATTCCCCTCCCAGCTGCCAGAACAGAGGCAAACCCCACTTTGCCACAGCGGGAGAGCAGCAGCACTGCTGGATTTCCTGGGCTTCCAGAGCTTTTGGCAAAGCTTGTGCTAAAACTATAGGATATTTATCCAGGCAGAGTGGAAAAGCTGGCAGTGAGCAGTGTTGGGATGGAGAGAGGCCTTTTCCTCTAATCCTTTGACCTCATCACGCGGGAACTGGGGAAAAAATCGATCATTTCCAAGGTGCTTTTTATCTCCTGAACATCTTTGCCATGGAGATGGACAGGCCAGGAGGTGGATACTCTGCTGCCAAAGGAAACTGCCAAACCTTGGCCTGTGCTGCTTCCAACACAAAGACTTTGGAGAAAAAGGTGGGAAAAGTCAGCAGTGCTCTTATTTCCCACTTGAACAAAAAATGGAAAATATAATCTCTGTTCTTTTCCCCCCACTTCTGTTTCCTTTTTCCCCCCAGCTTTGCTTTTCCTCCTTTCCACAGCTGCTGAAACTCTTCGACCTGCCATGCCTAACAGCTGGAAAACCTCCCGAAGCACCGGGGAAAAAAAAAATTAATATGGAACATTCACCAAAAGGGCTTGATTTAAACACTCAGAGACTCCAAAAATGTCACAATGCTGTAAAAGCCCCAAATTTGGCTCTCATTTTTTCCGTGTTGTGCTCCATGCCCGGCACAGACACCATGGCCAGATGTCTGTAACTCCCAAAAGGTCACAGGGACAGCACAGGGATGGCATCACTCAGTCCAGGCAGGAGAGGAAGCAGATGCCAGGGAATTATCACGATGGTGTCAGGGAAAAGCCAAGGAACGAACCAGCCCTGCTGCCTGAGGAGCATCTCCCGGGTGGCTGCAGGGTGGTTTGGCCATGGAAATGATGCATCCCATGGGAAGAGGTTGTGCCCAAGAGGCACAATCTGCCTCTCTGAACTGAACTTCCAGAGGCTCACGCTCAGCATTGTGTTCATTCCTACGGATCAGAACCAACCCTCCTCAAACAGAGCAGTCCCAGGACACTGAGAGGCACCTTGGGCTCCTGTCTGCCAAGGCTGCAGACTCAAAGAGGCACTTGAAGAGGGTTTTTTTTGGGATCCTTTCCCATGTTCCCAGCTTTAGGGCATGGGAGGAACTCCCGTATCCCACCACGCCATGTCTTACCTGCCCGCTTGGAGAACTCCCGAGATGCTGAAGAGCCCAAAATCTGTGATCACCACCTTCCCATTGTCATAGAAGACATTTTTGGACTTGAGGTCCTTGTGAAGGATCCCCTTGGCATGCAGGTAACCCATTCCCTAGGATGGAAGAGAAAGAAAAATATCCCGAAATTAAAAGAGCAGCACAAACAGACGGGGTAACGCCAGAGGAGGGGCATTACCATGGGATGCTGTGAGCATCCCTGAGTCCACGGCACATCCAAGCTGGACCACGTCCCCAAAGGCCCCTCTAGAAAGGGGGGAGTGCCTGGAGGGATCCCTGTTTTGGGATGTGGTGCTCATGGAGCGAGACAGGCTCACGGCGTGGGTGTCCCGGCTGCCACGGCGCCCACTCCTCTTTCTGATTAATTGATTACGCAGGAAAAATTAGCAGCAAAACCACCCAGCAGCCACTTCCCTGGAATCCTCCGCTGGGAAATTGATGGTGATGATGTTTTCGCCTCCGTGTTTTTCGGGGCTGGCAGAGGAGGGTAATAAGTCAAGGCTTTCCATCGCCGTCGGGGCTTCCGATGCTCTCCCCGGCCCCATCCGCCTGGAAACAGGCACCTCGCAGGAGTCCTGCCTTAATTCCTTTCCCCCAGGAAAAACGACTCGGTGGTTAATTAAAATTAGTGCTAATGAGGCAAAAAAAGGCCATGGGTGGGAAATCCAAACTCTCCTGTTTAGCATCAAATCAAGCAGACTGCCGGCAGCTCCGTGTGCCGGATGCTCAGCTCCACGGGATAACCAGCTCTGGGAATGGGGAGGGTGAGAAAAGACATTCATCCTGACTTCAGCAGGGATTTTGCTGCTGTCCCACTTTTCACTCTCCTAAGCAGACTCAGGGAAACTTGATCCAGAGGATGCTGCTGAAGGATCAATGCCCAACAGGCCAACAAACTGTTGCTTGAGGACAAGTATTGGTTGTCTGTCACTGGCAAAGGAGGATTTATTAACTGGAATTCCACGGGAATCCATCCATCCTAAGCCTCATCCTTTCATCTATCATCATTAACCACGCAGGCTGTGGGAGAATAATTTATTTTTAAGCTGGCGGCTGATGTGGAGCCAGAAGACACAATCCAAATTCCACCATCTGGAAAAACTGGGAAACCAAACTGAAAACCACCCCAACCCAGCAAGTTATGGGGGTTTCACTGCACCCCATGGCAAG
Organism: Atrichornis clamosus; assembly: GCA_013400975.1. Lineage (NCBI taxonomy): Eukaryota > Metazoa > Chordata > Aves > Passeriformes > Menuridae > Atrichornis > Atrichornis clamosus. The sequence continues at coordinate 15,006 of WBMZ01000071.1, forward strand.
CAAATCCTAAAGAGCCGCTGCCAAGGGATGCTGGAGGAAGGAAAGGATTTGGGGCTGCAGCTGGCCCTGAGATGCCAGGGCCATTCCAAGCGCTGGGATTAATTAGGGGTCTCCAGTTCCCAGCACATGAAAGAATGATGAGATTTAAAAATCTGCTTTCCAATGTCACTGTCACCTCCACAAGGAACAACATTCCAATGTTCCTCTGGCAAGGTGCAGTGCAGGGCCCTGAGCATCCACAGGACATCTCCAGTGCCATGGGAATGCTCTGCAGCCCCTTCCCATTGGATGAGGGTGACGGGAGCAGGGAGCAGCAGCAGCCCCCACGTGCTCACACATCTGCCTGGGAGCTCATCTCCGTGGAATCATCAACAGCCCGGCCTTTACTGAAGGCACTTCCCGAGGCAAACCCAAATCCCTCACCTGGCTCCGCGCAGATCCCACTGCAAATTCCAGCCCTGCCACCTCGGCCCCGGGGATGAGCTGTGAGAAAACACTCTGGGCCCAGTAATGCCTCAATCTGCTGCCTGCCCGGCGTGTGTGCAAAGCCAGCTCCCTCTGCCGGAGCCGGATCCCTCTGCTCCCTGGATAAATCACCCCTCGCCTCAGGAGGATCACAGGATAACGAGAGCCCTTGCACCCACTAATCCAAGGAGCTCAACAGCTCTCCCGGCACTTTCCAGGACTGGAAGGATAAAATCAAACAACTGCTGTGCTAGGGCTGAGCAAGGAACAATGCAGCCTCTGGGCGATGCAGCTCCACACCCACCCAAACCAAGGGGTTGGGATTTTCCTTCACTTCTCCACATCCGCCACCTCCCAGCCCAGCAAAACACCTCAACGTCTGCTGAAGGTTGGTGTGGAGAGGTGGGAAGGCCGGGAAGCTGCTCCTCAGCAGTGGGCCAGTGGTTGGGTCACAGCACCGTGACAGGGAAGGAGCTGCTGTCTCCAATTCCCTCCAGTGCACAGGGGGAGCCTTTGGAGCTCTGTTAATTCGTCCAGGGATTTGGGTCGGACATAAAATCCCTCTGCCCTGCAGTGGGCTGCAGCAGGAGCACCCAATCCCATTTTTCCAAGGAGGAGAGGGGACACAGGGATGCTCCTGGGGGTACAACCAGGGCAGTCGTGCTGATTTTCTCCTTCATGGTGGTGCTTTCACCTCACCGAGCCGCTGATGATTCTGAGTGCTGGTGGTGCCTCTCAACACCACGAAGAGTTTGAGGTTTCCAACCTGTCCCTACCACCCACCAGCTGCAGAAAACAAGGATCTCTTCACCTCATCCTCAAAGCCCACGCGGAGCAATGAACCCACAAGGAGAAAAGGGCTGAACGGAGCCGTTCCCTCCCGCTGGGAACATCTGGAAGGCAAAAACCCTGAGCACAACCTAATCAGGGGGAAAAATACAAGGCTACACTGTGATGCCTCAGATGTTTGCTCAGCGGGAAAAATCCGTATCTAAAAAGTGGAAAATAAAGATCAAAAGTTGGAATTAGGAAGGGAGAAGCTCTGGGCTCCCTCAGACACCCCCAGTTCAGGCCATGGCTCCAAGGGACCCCCTCAGCAAAGGGTTCAGTCTGTGCTCACCTGCCCAGAGACTTGAGGAGAATTTAAGGAATTCAAATTTTAAAACAATATGCTGGTTGCTAAATCTGGGCCTAAATAAATGCAAAATAGGCAATCTAAGGAGAGACAGCCTAAGGACCATCCGAGAAACAGGAGCATCCAGGATGTACTGCAGAACATACTCTACTTTATGACACGGATTGGAATATTTTGGGGGGGAGGTTAAGATCTGCCAGAACACTTTAATTGTTTTCATTTTTCCAGTAAAAGTGGGATCAGCTCCAGATTCGGGCTCTGGGGTGGAAGTGTGGGCTGACCTTGAGCGGGGCACACGGGCAGTGTCACGGCTCCCGTGGCAGGACACGTGCCAAATCCTTCTGGTGATAAATATGTTTGGAATCACAGCACAACCCCACTCTGGCAGGCAGCTCAACACCTCTCAGGCCAACGAGCTGCTGCTGACATCCCACAGGAAGCTGTGATGGCTCAGGACCCAAATTCCCAGCCACTCGCCCCTGCCACGTGAGGATCCTCCCCAGGTCTGTTTCCACGGACACGCCTGAAGTGTGGAAGATGCACTTGGAGTCATTTCTGGGAAAGGGAAAGGTTTTTTAGCTCCAAAATGTACGTGTGCTTTGCCTCATGGCACCACAGCGTCCTGCCAGCAGCACCACGGCACGGATCCCTCTGGGAGCTGGGAATGCCTTCCCTATGGCGATGTGGAAACCTCAGAACAGCAGATTATTGACAGGAGAATGCCTGAGGAGTGGCTGCACCATCCCTGGAAGTGTTCAAGGCCAGGCTGGACAGGGCTTGGAGCACCCTGGGACAGTGGGAGGTGTCCCTGCCCATGGCAGGGGGTGGAATGGGAGGAGTTTTAAGGCCCCTTCCAACCCAAACCACTCTTGGATTCTATGATTATTAATTTTTATTCCAAGAGGAGAGGAATATCCAACCAGGAACTCGCTCATGGCAGCAATGCTGGACTTAAACACCTGAACTTCCAATGGGGAAGAGGAGCCAGGATGAGTCCCAAACACAGGGAGCCCATGGAAGCCTCAGTGCCACCCCAGTTCAGGACAAAGCACATGAGAGAGGTCAGAGAGACCTGGATTTTAAAGCCAAGGAGTTCTATCCTGCCTGGACTCCTTGGCTGCTCCTATCCCACTTCCCAGAATGGCTCGGCTGGGCTCTTGGCCGGATCCAGGCCCCACCAGACCATACCTTCACAATTTCTTGTGCTATCTGCCTCGTCTTGTTGACATCCAGGACAATTTTGGCGTCTCTCACCACGGAGTAGAGAGTCCGTCCTTTACACAGGCTGGAAGAACAGGAAAAGGGAACAAGAGAAAACCAGAGTTACAAACCCTCATGGAGAAACATCCCCAAATCATAAAGGCTGTGGGAGCTAAAAATAACCACGGGAGCTTTGGCTCTGGACAAAGGCAGATTTTGGCCCCTTGGCTCAAGGTGGATTGAAGATTCCACAGGGAAACTGGGGGCTCTCCCAGTCTGGCACTGGGAGGGAGCTCTCGTTGCTCCCGGCGTGTGCTGGTGTCACCACCCTGGTGCCACAAGGGGTAACCCGGGCTGGCTCCTGGCTTTTCCCCGTGTCCCAGCCCTGAGCACAACACCTGGTCCTCCTGCTTCCCAGATTTTATGCAAAACTGGCTGTGGCTGCCGCCTCCTCCCTCAGGATACAAAGCTCACAGATGTAAAAATGAGTCAAAAGAGGAAAGACAGGGAGGGGGAAAAAATCCCCAACCCAACCCCATGCACTGTACAATGTCCTCCAATTTTCCTTCTCGTACCAATTACAGTAAAATCTATTTACAGAGCCTTAATTACCAAAGGCAGCTGGATGGGGAGGGGGGGATGGGGGGGGATGGATATAAACCAATTAAAAATATATTGACATTTGAATATCATAATGGAGTACGTGGGTGGCTGCTGCCTCGACTCCCGCCCACAAAAAAAGGGCTTTTTTGCTTTTCTCTATCCACCCACGCTCATTCCAGGCAACTTTGGAAAGATGAGACTGGATACCTGTGCCTGGAAATAAAGAGCCCGACACACGTCTCGTTAAAGAGGCTTCAGTGACCGCAGATGTTAATTAGATTCTGTTCTAGTTAATAAATCCAAAGTTCCAGGGTTTCATTCCGCTGCTCTCCCCCAGCTGCATCCTCACTCAGCTCCACTGCTTTCCCCATGCCCAGCTCCTCCAGCCCTGGGAACGCCAGCATGCACTGGGCTGGATTTGTCCCCTGGGAGAGGTTTTGTCATTTTTGGATGAAAATAATCACAGAATCATAGAATGGTTTTGGTTGGAAGGGACTTTGAGGACCCTGTAATTCCAGCCCCGTGCCATGGGCAGGGACATCTCCCACCAGGCCAGGTTGGACGGGGCTTGGAGCAACCTGGGATAGTGGAAGGTGTCCCTGCCCATGGCAGGGGGTGGAATGGGATGGGCCTTAAAGTCCCTTCCAACCCAGACCATTCCACGAGTCTACGAAACTCAGAAGAACCCCAAACTTCAGAAGCTCAGGAATACAAACACAGAAGCTCAGGAATACAAAGGACCCTCCTGCTCCTGAGCCAGAAGCTCCACATCCCTCCATGGACAGAGAGCAGAATTTTCAGGTAAAGCAGTGAAACCAGTCCCGTATCTCATGGCTTTGGAAAAACAACAGCATCTTTCAAGGTATTTCCTCACTGGCTATGTTGGAAATAGTCTCGCTGGATGCAAGTGAGCTGCAGCGGGGATTTTAGGGAGCAAATGCCTCCTCAGTGAGGGTTTTCCTTGTTCAGCTGTCCCAGCACATCCCTGAGCACCCCAGCTGGATTTAGACCTGAGGCAGCTGCAGTAGGAACATGATCCCCTCTAAACCATCTTCTCATCTTCAGCAGCAGTTTGGCTGCAGTCAAATAGGAATTTGCTGAAGATTAGGATCCAAGCACTTGGAAATCAGTGATAAAATCCTTGGATTTCTGTAACCAGAAGGAATTCAAATGTGTAAAATAACCACAGACACAAATTCTCCTTCCACTGAAATCCCAGCACATCTTTCTGTCCTAATTGGCTCCATAAACCTGCAAAGCTTTAAGCTCTGCTACACAACAGCCTTTTGCCACCTCCATGACCTGCCTGCACACAGAGGAGTTCCCCCAGCCCTTCCCAATCCCCGGAAAACATGTTTTCTCCCAAAGAAAACCATTACGGCAAATTGTGATCTGAATTGGTCACAAATTGACACTGGAAGTGCAAGGAGTAGATTAGCACTGGAACGGGGCTGGATTTCAGCCCTAAAGTGAGTTAAGATCAGCTGTTTTCCTAGGAAAGGGTTGTTTAGTGGAAAATCCTCACATTTCTGCCTGTCTGAAGCGCTGAGATAACCCCGAGAGCGGAGCCTGCAGCCCTTGGCTGGTGAGATTCCCATCTTTCCACTTCATTTACAGGAGGCAGCGGATGGAGCTGGCACAAGCCCCGGCACGAGGACAGCAGCCAGACCCGGGGTGGTGGCACCAGCACGTGGTGGGCACAGGACACGTCACCTCTGCTCCTCAGACCCTGGCAGAGCCATCCAAGCAGCCCAGGTGCGTCTCCCCTCCCCTCCCCTCCATGAATAACCGCACCGAGTGAATTCACCAAGCCGGCACATCCCAGTTTTCTTGCTGGATAAGGAGCTGCCAACGCGGAGATAAAGCCCGGTTGATACCTATTATGCAGCACCTGAGCCCATTCAGCCACCACCTGCAGAACCTTTTCATGGCAGAGCTCAACAATTCTGCTCCGCCTCGTTCCTCGCCCCGCCGGCAATCGCTCCCATTCCCGAGGGACAAAGAGCGGCGCCCGGGGCATCTTCTGCCTTCCCACTTCAAGAGGTCTCTGCTGAGCGTGGCTTTGAGGGACCTGGATGACAAGGCCACAAAAAAAACGCCTACGCTTGACACTGGAGGCGAGGCAGATGTTTGTATCTCCGGATGGATCCCGGTGTATTCAGCGCTGAAGTGCAGATTCATAAGGGAATTCTTGTCTTCTCCTCCCAAACTTCTCCAAACTACCTGTCCCACGGTTGGTGACACGTGCCCTCGTGCCATGAGGTGACCAAAAACCACCCAGAGCTGAGGGGTGGCAGGGACAGGGACGTGAAGATCCTCCTGGGGGTCTTCGGGAGCACACCTCATCCCAGGGCACATCCACAGCCCGGCACCAGGACAGGCCCAGCCCCAGCCCGCTGCAGACGCGACTCGCAATTCAAAATGAGTTTCTGAAGTGTTCAGCCAAGCAAACCAAATCCCAAATTGCTTTATAAACACTCTGCATTTCCCAACGTGGGCTGGAGACATCAGCCACGGGAGCAAAGCCAACGTGACTTGCAGAGGAACAATTCGGGATGAGTGAGGAAGAGCTGGAGCGCTGCCTCTTGGCATTTTCGCTGTTCCATAGGAAAACAGCCCCGTCCGTCTGCCATCCATTGAGGTGTTGTGCCTCCCTTTGCAATATCGATGGTCATTGGGTCTACACTGGTGGCCATCACATCTACATTGATGGTCTTCATCTCTAAATAATGGCCACCACCTCTACACTGGTGGTCATCGTCTCTACACTGGTGGCCATCACCTCTACATTGATGGTCATGTTCTCTACACCGATAGCCATCGCCTATATGCTGATGGTCATCACCGCTAAATGATGGCCATCACTTCTACATTGGTGGCCACCACCTCTACACTGACGGCCAACACCTCTACACAGGTGGTCACCGCCTCTATACTGATGGCCAAAACCTCTACACAGGTGGCCATTACCTCTATGTTGATGGCCAACACCTCTACACTGGTGGCCAACACCTATTCACTGATGGCGATCACCTCTACACTGATGGTCATCACTCTACACTGGTGTCCATGACCTCCACATTTATGGCGTCACCTCTACACTGATGGCCACCATCAGTGCATTGCACCACCCCTGCATTGATGGCCACCATTCCCACAGCTGAAGCCCCATCCTGGCTCCTGCCCAGGAGCAGGGATCCATCCCAAGCTGACGGCACGGCGGTTGCGGGTGGCGATGCTGTCGCTCCCCAGTGCTTTGTGCTTCCCTTCCCTCTGCCCATTCACATAAACACCCATTCAATTAAAGAGGATCATTTGAACACCCCAAGTGATAAATTCCAGACCCCGGGAAGTTCATTACTTGCCAGGATATGGATTTATGGGGAAGCAGCTCGGGTACCATGGTGACAGTCAGCACTACACACCCAGGGGAGACACTAGAGGAGAGAGGGGGGGAATTAATAAGAAGTGCTTTAATATAAAAATACCTCTGCTACCAGGTTGCATCCGTGCTGGAGGAAAGACACAGCCAGCCAGACACAGCTGGGATGTTCCCACATTCCCCAACAGTTTACCCACTTTTAGTATTTCATGGAAAAAAAAGAAACCTTTGGGGAGTATTAAGAAAGACACAGCAACAGGAACCACTGAGCCGGGACTTCTTTGATTTCATTTGAGCAGGACCAGCCGTGGCAGAGAGGGAAGGAAGGAATACTGCACATGCCGGCACGTTCCTGACTTTTTTCCGAAGTTTTCCAGCTGTTCCCATATATTGGCTTGTTTTTCTCTTTTACCCACATCTGGCAACAGTGCTTCGGCATCTCCACAGCTCCCCAGGTGTTTCACAAAACAGAAACTTAAACAAGGCTGGAAAAGCAGCAGAGGGAGAGCTTTGGGTTAATTTTGATCCCTAGGCTTTGTTTTCCTCCAAATGGAGAAGGAATCTCATCCCCTTCACTCCCTGCCAATGCCAGTGGGAGCAGAGCAGAGCAGTGGCAGCATCCAGCCAGAGATTCCTGAGCCCTCTGCATCCCAACACCACCCCAGGGACACTGGGATCACTGACATGAGCTGCAATGAGCTTGTTTGGTCTCAGCCTAAGGAGGAAGAGGTCTCTAGATCCCTCTATCCCTGCTGAGGGATGCTCTGGACTGGTTTCACTGGGATTCACCTCCAGGTGAAGCAGAGCACCTCTCCCTTGAGCCACACGTACGCAGCATCCCGAGGTTTAGCATGGAAAACTTCATCCCCAGGACAACACCTGTCCTTTCATTTCCATCCCAAGCAAGGACCTGCCTTCCTCCCACTGCTTCCGACAAAGGCAACATGTGATTTCCTTCCTTCCCAGATCCCGAGAAACACCATCCATCCTCACTGGACCATGACCAGAGAGGAAAAATTAGAGTATTAGGGAAAATTTCTTCATGAAAAGGGGTGTCCAGCCCTGGCACAGCGGCCCAGGGCAGTGGTGGAGTCCCCATCCCTGGAGGGATTTAAGAGCCATGTGGATGTGGGACTTGGGGGACATGGGTGGCCTTGGCAGTGCTGGGGGAATGGCTGGAATTGAAGATCTTAAGGATCTTTTCCAATCCAAACAGTTCTGTGGTTCTACGGAAGCAGCAACCAAAACTCTGCCATGGAAGTCGTGACCTGAGCGTCAGCACCCAGAAGAGCCTGGGCTGGAAATATTCATCCCATCCCACCTCACCTCCAAACTGAACCCAAAGCAATCCCAGCGGGAAGACAGGGAATTCACTTCCCGCCACCAGCAGCACCTTTGGCCATGGCAGAACCCACGCCCCCAGCCCAGAGCTTGGAGAGATCCAGCTCCTGCTCCACATGGAGGAGCCTGCAGCAGAGCCAAACCAGCAGGAGGAAACAGAAAAACCCTGGAGAGACAACGCTCCCCTCATCCCGCTATCTCCGGCCGATGGAAGCACTGGCTTTTGATGGATATTACTTAGGCAGCAAAATGTTCCTGCCGGCAGCTGGCACGGGAGATAACTCCAGCCAAACCACAACGGCTGCAGGAGGAGGAGGAGGAGGAGGAGGAGGGGGATCAGCCTCCCCGAAAAGTAGCTCCAACTCCATCGCCGCTTCGGAAAAAAACAAGTTATTTAGGAAAAGCCAACTCCATGCATTTTTATTTGAAGGAGATAGAGGAGCTTTTCCACAGCTGCGGGGAGAAGGGCTCAGAGACAGGTGAATGCAAAGCAGCCCCCGGGGCTTAGCTAAAGCCAGGCTTGCAAATAAGTCATCTGAAAAGACTGGATGTGCTCTGGGTGCCACTTGCTGCCTCTGGAAAGGATGCGCTCGGAATCGTCTCTGAGAGGGATGGTTGGGTGCACAGGGATGCGTGGATCGACCTCCTTGTCTTTGAAGGAGCCTCACGTATCCTCTGCACCCTGATCCTCCTGCTGTTTTGAACTTCAGGAAGGAAAAGAAATTTTTTTAAAAATCCTTTTGAAGGAAGGAAAGAAACAGGATTGAGACGGCTGCTCCACTGGAACCCAACTCTACTTTGGAACAGTAACAATAATTATTGTTAATAAAAAATTCATGCTGCTGTCATGGGAAGGATCTGTTTCTTTGGCTAGGCAGGATGCCAGCACATGGATCCCCCACAGGTAGCCCTGCTCAGCCCCAAAGAGGATCCCAGGTATTGAGGGCGCTTGGTAAAAAATCAGGAATGATGCTGGGATGTCACTCAGTAGCGAAGGGAAGAGCTGGCACGAGCAGAAGGACTTGGTGGAACCAGCTCTCAGCAGGGAACTTAATCAAAGGCACTTCCTTCAACACCCGCTTAAATCCCTTCCTCTCCAGCAAAGTGGGTCCCGCTGAGTTGAGTTAAGCACTTTCCCGGAGAAATCAGGGCCAAAATAGAAATATTTCCATGGCATTTGGAAACACTCTTAAAACACAAAGGAGAACTTTCCCCTGGAGCATCCTCCACGTGAAGGCGCCGCTAACGAGCAGCCGCCGGCGGGGATTTGCTGCTCCGATGGGTAAGAAGAGCTCAGCCAGCCCCGACGTTCCCACATCAAACACCCTCCTCAGAGAGGATCAAGCTGCTGCTTTGCTCCATTCCCAACCATCCTCTTTGCTGGGGATATTCCAGTCTCCTCCCCGAGCTGCCGCTGTCTGCAGGTGGAAGATATATCCTGGTTTAATGTATATATTAATACAAATATTGACTTTCCTGTTGTCAGTCGTTATCAAGATTTATCCAGCCTGATGGCCCCTTATCGATTGTGAGGGAGTGTATTCCCATGGGTCAATCCATTCTGATCCAGCCTCTGGCATGAAGTCGATACCGATTTATTATATGATCTACGAGCTCCATTATTTAACTGCCAGGAAAGGGAACACAGCGGAAAGTAAGAGAAGCGAAAACAACGGAGGCAGAGCAGGAGGCTCCGGCTCCCAGAGTGGGTGTTTGAACATGAGGAGGGTTAGGGGAGGCAGGACTCCATGGTTGCTCTTCCCAAAATACACCCAGGAGTGGGGAGAGAGGGCAGGACCTGAAAGACACCTTGGAAATGCTCCCAGATCAGAGAATCATGGAATGGTTTGGGTGGGAAGGGCCATTAAAGCACATCCCATTCCACCCCTGCCATGGGCAGGGACACCTCCCACTATCCCAGGGTGCTCCAAGCCCTGTCCAACCTGGCCTTGGACACTCCCAGGGATCCAGGGGCAGCCAGAGCTGCTCTGGGCAACCTGTGCCAGGGCCTCACCTCCCTCACAGGGAACAATTCCTTCCCAATATCCCATCTATCCCTGCCCTCTGGCAGTGGGAAGCCTTTCCCGCTTGTCCTGTCAGTGCCAGCCTGGCACAGAGGAAAACAACGTGGCAACTCTCTGCCTCACCCTCCCTCCCACTGAGCAGGATTTAGAGCTTCTACTTAACTTTCCAGGGCAGGAAAGAAGGCTGGTAGGATGCACCGAGGAGAAAAATCCAGTTTCACAGAATCCTGGAACAGTTTGGGTTGGACACGACCTTAAAGATCATCTTGTTCCCACCCCTGCCGTGGGCAGTGATGCCACTCAGGGTGCTCGGGGCTCCATCCCACCTGGCCTTGTTGTTCCTTCAATTTGTTGTTCATTAAAGCTAAAAGGGACAACCTGGATCCCTGGAAAGAACAACGGGCTGGCTGCAAGAACTACGGAGCACCCATGGGGAAAATCCAGACTCCCAAATCTGTTCTGTCCTAAATGCCATGGTTTCCACTTTTCCTCTTTCTTGCCATTCTTCAAATCATGTTAAATATCCCCAGCTCCCTAAGCATTAAAGTTTACAAGCCCCAAATCCTTCCCAGCTGAGCTGTGACTGTAAATGTCAGGAGATTTGGCACTGGGAGAGGCTTGGAAGAGCTGGGAGTTTAAAGCTGAGCTTTGTCCAGAGCTCTTCCATGCCCACAGAGAGCAAGATCCAGGGATGCGAGAGCATCCCTGGTGAGGAGCTGGGCTTGTTCCTCCCAGCTGCAGAGCCAAACATTAAATATTGGCAAAATCCAGCTTAGAAACATATTATAAAACCAAAATAACCCCCAATATTTAGTCCATGCACTACAAGAAAGTTTTCCATGAATATACAGCTGAAATGTCTTGGATATTCTTCCCATCCCTCAGTCTCCCACCTTCCCTATTAATTAGTGTCAGATAACGTGTTCCTGTCATTAAAACCAGTTTGGCACCGAGTAAAAAGAGCAACCTCTCATTTCATCTTTGGGATCTCATGTAAGGCCAAGGACTGGGTTCATCTCCATCTCCACACTCCAACCAGCTCCAGGGAAGAGTTTAGGAGATGCTCCCTCTCTGGCAGAAACATTCCAAGTTCCTCTGCTCCAAAGGCACCTTCAACAAATTAATTCTCTTTATATAGTCCTGCCAAGGTCAGGCTTAATTCCTAATGTTCTCCAATGTTCTCCTTGGTCCTCCTGGCTTGTCACAGCAGGAACATAAATCCCAGCCACGTAGCCCCATGGGATCAGCAGTGGCCATGGGGGTGGCTCCCTGGAAAGCTGAAGTCACCCTGGCATGGCAAGAGAGAGGCCAAAACCCAGCCTGAGGCACCTCAGGGAGCAAATCCCAGGCTTTTTGCACAGGTTCCAAGAGCCACGTTTGAGCTTTTAACTAAAAAAACAAGGAATCTTGGAAAAGCTGCATTGAATCCCCTCCAAAAGCCAGCGGGAGCTCAAAGCACAGGCACGCTCCAGCTCAAACCTTCTCCCAGACTGGATAACTTCACTCCCTTCTCCCAAACAACACTCCCATCCAGCAGGAGCCATCGGTGACCTCCCAGAAGCTGCACCCAGGTGCTGACCCGGCTCTACCACCACAGACTGGCTGAGCACCTGGAGCCTTGGGAAGGATCAATAAGCACTCAAATCCCCCTTTTTTATCCCAGAAGGAATATCCAGAATCCTAAAACATGCTGCACTCCACTGCCCTCATGGGTGGCTGGAGGATTTTAGCAGCTTTAGGAAAGGACTTGTCCCTTGAAGGGCCCCCTGGGCGCCTGAGCCTTTACCTCCCTTTCCCTCTTTGGGATCCAGGACCAGGAGCCCCAGGGAGCTGATGTGAGCTTAGCCAGGCCTGGCTTTGTCTCATTCACTCCCAGCAAAACCAAGTTGTTCTTTCCAGCAAACAGGGAGTTTTTCCAGCCCTTCCATTCCCACCCAGCCGAGGACTTTGCTGCTGTTTCCCACCATCCACTGAGCAGCTTTCAAAGCATCGAGGCTCAGCACCCACTCCTGCTCAGGACTAATTAAGATGAATGTTAACTGTTCCCAGTGCTCATTAGCCAGAGAAAAATCCATTAGTGGCTCTGATGGGAGCGTTCCTTGGAGTCACCACCTCCCACTGCCGAAAAATTCTGGATTTCTGCCTTTCTGTCGCATTGAGAGACAACTCAGGAATCCCGGGATGGTTTAGGTGGGAAGGGTCCTTAAAGCCCATCCAGTCCCACCCTGTGCCATGGGCAGGGACACCTCCCACTATCCCAGGGTGCTCCAAGCCCTGTCCAGCCTGGTCTTGGACACTTCCAGGGATCCGGGAGCAGCCACAGCTTCTCTGGGCAACCTGTGCCAGGGCCTCCCCATCCTCACAGGGAACAATTCCTTCCCAATATCCCATCTAACCCTGCCCTCTGGCAGTGGGAAGCCATTCCCTGTGTCCTGTCCCTCCATCCCTTGTCCCAAGTCCCTCTCCAGCTCTCCTGGAGCCCCTTTAGGCACTGGAAGGGGCTCTGGAGCCTTCTCTTCTCCAGTCTCAATCCCACTGTTTTTATCACTGATGAAGATATTAAACAGTGCTGGTCCCATTTTTCTGGGAAAACGGTTCATGTAGAGAAAAATCAAATTATTAACCCAAAGCACCTTACCCCTCAGCAAGCCACTGCCTCAGTTTCCCCTCCCATTTTTCTCCCTGTGGGCCGTGGTGTTTGGATATGGGGAGGTTTCTTTCTGCTAATGAGACGATCCCTGAATATCACAAGCAATCAGGAAGGAAAACGTCGGGATGGGAAAAAGTAAAAATAAACCCGACTATAAATAACCCCCTTCCGGCAGCGCCGGTGGCACGGCGTGGTGGAGCCCCTTCCCAGGGACAGGCAGCTGCTTCCAGACATGCAGGAAAACGGAGATTTCTCTAACAGCTACAAGGAATTGCTGGGATTTTGTGGAAAAAACGGCCTCGAGTGGCCACTTCTGGGCTCCCAGAAGAAAAGGGGCCTCTTCCACACACGGCTGGTCCTGCCCCAGGAATGAGCACGGGGAGGGTGAGGAAATCCAGACATCCTGGGATTCTATCTGTAATCCCCTCCTCAGGCAGCTGGGAATGATTTTCCCCCACTCCAAGCAAGGCCTGGTTTAAAGATATTCCCATAAATCCATGGGGAGAAGTTGAGTCCCTTGGGGAAGGTCCTGTTTGAAGAGCGACGCTCCCCCAGTGCCACCTCCTGGACCATTCCCAATATCCTACACCATTCCCAGTATCCTTGACCATTCCCAATCCAGCTCACGCCACACTGGCCTCTACCCAGCCTCATTCCCTGCAACACCCGAGCAGCAGCTCCCATCTATGCCATGGCAGGAAAAGTCCCAGGTCTGTCATATCCCTTAGGAAGGGAACATGGAAAAACCTGGAACATGGATGGGACGGAGAGCTCCACGTGGTTAAAAGGCTTTTCCCCACAGGAGATGATCACGGATGTCCCAAAAATGTTCAAGGACAAGGACAGACCAGACAAGGAGTGCAGGTTAAGAGGGCAAGGGAGCATCCTTAGATATATAGACATAAGGAAAAGTTTTCCACAGGAAGGGTGGTGAGGCCCTGGCACAGGTTGCCCAGAGAACCTGTGGCTGCCCCTGGATCCCTGGAAGTGTCCGAGGCCAGGTTGGATGGGGCTTGGAGCACCCTGGGATAGTGAAAGGTGTCCCTGCCTGTGGCAGGAGATGGAATGAGATGAGCTTTAAAGTCCCTTCCAACCCAAACTGTTCCAAAATCCCATGATTCCTGTGCTGTCACAGGAGAACAGCAGAACAGAGCCTGAGAGGAAGCTTCAAAGCAGGAAAACTGCATCTGGAATTTACCTCCAGGCTATGGGATACGTACTCACACAGTCCTGAGCTTCCCAAAAAATTCTCTGAGACTGAGCTGAGCCCCATTGGCTTTCCTGCATCCTCAGTGCCAGCCCAGTTCTGGCCATGAGCCGACTGCACCCCAGAAATCCCAGCAGGAGAAACCAAACACATTTCCAGTTCCAGCTGTAAAACTAGCATGATCGTGGAATCATGGAATGGTTAGAGTTGGGAGGGACCTCAAAGCTCATCCAGTCCCACCCCAACCATGGGCAGGGACAGGTAGGGACACCTTCCACTATCCCAGGTTGCGCCAAGCCCCATCCAGCCTGGCCTTGGACACTTCCAGGGATCCAGGGGCAGCCACAGCTTCTCTGGCCACCCTGTGCCAGGGCCTCCCCACCCTCACAGGGAACAATTCCTTCCCAATATCCCATTTAAAATCCTACTCTCCTTTGGTTGAAACGTTGGTCCAGCTCTCAAAGGATGCAGATGAAAACAAGCTGTTGGTTGTAGGCAAAGAGCAAACGATGCCCAGAGATGTTGTGAGCTCAGGTTGTATTTTGGGTAATTCTATAAAGTTGTATTTTGACCTTAAAAAAAAAGAAGGAAGGAGGAGACTCTTCCCAAGTGCAGCTGGGAAGAGGAACAAGGCGAGCAGAACTCCACGATCCTCATTTGAATTCACCAGGATGCTGCAGCACATGGATTTATTTTGTCAAATTGTCCCAAATGGCACCTTTATGGTTTTATAGAAAGACACATTAGAATAGGAAATAGAACAGAAAACACCCTGCGCCTAAAAAAAAAATAATCAAGGAATATATTGCCCAGGTTTTCATATTGAATAGCATTGAAAAGGGATCGTGGAGCGGGATGGAGACGTTTTCCTCTGGGAACACGGTGTAACACATGGATGGGGGCTCTGACTCATCCATCAGTACATGTGTTTGCACACTTTTCCAAAAGCTTTTTGGCCTGAAGCTCCCCAATAGATGGGAATGTGAAATGCTGCTGAATTTCCCCAGATGGCTAATTTTTGGTCCTGAATAAAAGGCATCATTTTTCCAGTCCCCAGCTGGGGAGCAGCCAGCCCTGCTTTGGAGTCACCCTGTCTCCAGAGGATGTAATTCCCAAGACAAACACAGTCCGTGAACCCACCGGAGAAGGGGGCAAGTGATGGCACGAGGTGCCACCAATTTGGGTTGAAATCCTTTGTTTTGGAGGAAGGAGAGCAAAGCCCCCACCCCGGCAGCCACAGAGTTGCCCCGTCTGGGATCAGGGATGGGGAGCTGCCACTTCCAAGGGAACATTAGGAAAAGATGATGCAATATTTCATCACTAATGGCTGCTGAAAGTGCTGTCATTTCATTGCTTTCTTGAAATGCTGCCAGGAGGAAAATTCAACCTCACCTTGGGGAAACTTCTCCGGGAGAAAGTTGGGATGGAAAGCAGGACCATGTCATGCCCTATGGCTGAATGTGTAGTCTGGAGGTGAAGGAAATCACAGAATTCTCAGGAATAAATGTATTCCACATGACAACAGCTGCTCTGGGAGCAGTTGCAGCCTCTTTGCCTCCAGGCCAGCTGGGATTTTTTGCCCACCCATGCATGGATTACACTGGGACACTCAGTGCTGTGTTTCCCGCTGGGAACGTGGGTGATGGCAGGTACTGGGAATGTCTTGAGACCAAGGAAGCTGTGGAGGTGTTGGATGGTTTAGGAGCCCTCAAATCCCAGCTTGCTCCCCAGAAAGCTGTAAGAAGCCTTCCAGTCTTCCAGGGCCTAAAAGGGGCTCCAGGAGACTGGAGAGGGACTTGGGACAGGGGATGGAGGGACAGGACAAGGGGGAATGGCTTCCCACTGCCAGAGGGCAGGGTTAGATGGAATACTAGGAAGGAATTGTTCCCTGTGAGGGTGGGCAGGCCCTGACACAGGCTTCCCAGGGAAGCTGTGACTGTCCCTGGATCCCTGGAAGTGTCCAAGGCCAGGCTGGATGGGGCGTGGAGCACCCTGGGATAGTGGGAAGTGTCTCTGTCCATAGCAGGGGGTGGAATGAGATGAGCTTTAAATCCCTTCCAACCCAAACCACTCCATGATTCCATGACGCTTCCTATCCCTGGATAAAACAAACCACTCCTGTCTGGATCTCCACTCCTACAGAACAACAACCTGCCAGGACACACCGTTGGATTCTCCCTGTTCCCCACACCACAAACCACAGCTCGCACAGAACACCCCTCCCTTAGGGCTGCCAACTCAACGCAACGGCCCCACTGAGGAAAAAAAACAAGGCAAAACACCATTTTTTAGGGGGAGAGGAAAAAACCCAACTCCAACCTGGTGATGATGGCGAGGTGGGGAGGGCTCATGCAGGCCCCCATGAAGAGCACCACGTTCTCGTGCCGGGTCTGGCGGTAGGCCATGACCTCCCTCTTGAAGGCCTTCAGCTGGTCCTCGTTGTCGCGCTCGATGTCGATGAGGCGAATGGCCACCTCCCCATGCCAGCGGCCGTGGAACACCTGCCCGAAGCGGCCCTTCCCGATGAGCTCCCCGATCTCCAGCTGCTCGAAGGGGATGTCCCACTCCTGCAGGAAGATGCTGGTCTGGCTGGCCTTGCGCGGGAAGTTGCGCGCCGAGAGGAGCGACAGGTTCATCTCCTCGAAGTCGTCCTCGGATTCCTGCGCCTCCTCGGCGCCTTCCTCGTTCTGCGACGGGAACAAGGAAACATAGGGAAAAAAACTGTGGATGAGGGAGGTAATGTGGGCAAAACCCTGCTGATCCAACTCGGACCCACACGAACCAGGCAGGCACCTTCCAAAGGCAACAGGGCAGGGCTGCGTTCTATGCAAAATTGGCAGAATCCCAGATTTTCAGAGAATCATGGAATCCTTTAGGGTGGAAAAGCCCCCTGAGGTTGACTCCAATCATTCCCCAGCACCTCGAGTAACCCACGTCCCCAAGTGCCACATGCACACGGCTGTTAAATCGCTCCGGGAATGGGGACTCCACCACTTCCCTGTGGATTGCAGGGAGCCATTTATTTATCCCAGAGTTTAATTTGCCTAAAAACAATTTCATCTACCCTGGCCGAGCTGTGTTCTGTTAATACCCATTATTCCCACCCTGGCACCTCCTGGTCTGCATTCCCAGTGCCCTGGGATGGCTCTGACTTATCCCTGATGGTCTGTTTATACTTCCCATAGGATTTACAACACCCTTGGAAAGGTTCATCCTCATCCTCCCCCTCCACCACATTTTTACTGCATCTCAAAAAAACCTCAATGAATTCTAAACTCAAAGCCCAGGAGGGTCCCTCTCCACGGGGTGGGGACACGGATGCCTGGCCATTAATTCAATTAGCAGCAATTTCCCTGCACAGATGTGAAACTTCTCCACTTCCCGGGAAATGTGCCCCAAGATATCCTTAAAATAAAGGTCCATTAAGCACAGGAGCTGTCTCACCTCCGAGGTGGGCTCCACTTCAATTTGAAGCAATGGGTTTCCTTCCAGGCTGTTAAAAGAATTATGGAATTAACACCATGAAAAAACGCGGGGATCTGGGGAGCAGTCCTGCTTCCTGCCCCAGGGATAAAGGGATCAGAGAGGAGAAGACGTCACTAACCTGGCGTAAGGGACAGATTTATCCCCCCACAGATCCTCAAGGCTTTTTTAGGGATTTCTAAGATTTCTTCCCAACCAGCACCAGCCAAAGCAAAAGTGCAGCTGATTTACAGCCAGAAGAGAAGAAAATGAGTTTTCTGATTATTTTGGAGAAGTGGAGGATTCAAAGATCCTCCCTGCAGTAAAAGCACCCAAATTTGACTGTTTTTTCCAGTTCCCTGGGCCAGGAGCTGCTCTTTTCCTTCTCTGTTTACTGAGCACCTCCCACCCCCAGATCCATGACTGGGATCTCGCTGCACCTCACAGTTAACAGGGAATCAGGGGAATTCTAAATGAGGGAATCAGCTGGAACAGCATCATAACAATACACTATAAATTATTATTTATCAGTAAAATAAATAACAACATCCCTTCCCAGAGGCACAACACCCCCCAGGCCACTCGGACTGGGCGATCCTGCGAGTCCCATCCCATTCCATGGCCACTAAAGAACTACAAATCCCAGGAGAGTCCAGCTGCCTACGCACAAGGAGTCAATCCCGGTATTTGGAGCAGCCCAGGTGGCTGCAGAGCGCCTCCATGGACGGGTGGTTTGCAGGAGCAGCCGGCTCCTCCCACCTCATCCCCATCCCAGGCACAAATTCCTGTCTCCCATGGGTTGTGGGGAGCCAGACGGAATCACAGATTCTGCATATTGAAAACTGCTCCCTCCCAAAATCCTGCCAGGCCTACGTCTGGCACCTTCCTTTAGGCAGGAGAGGGGAAAAAATTAAAGGCTTTGGCTTCACCACTTTTCCATGAATTTCCCAGGGGACAGTGGCTCCATCCATTGCTCTCCATCCACCAGAACCTCCAAAGGAGTTTGGAGAGTGTGGATGAATCAGCCACAAACTGGGGTCAGACTCGATCCGTTAAATCCTTCAAAAATGACCTTTAGGAAAAGGATCAGGAAGAGATCCTGCAGTGGAATGTCGCTGCTGGAGCAGCACAGGCACCAGGACATCAGGGAATGATGGATCTGGACTCAGCCTGCTGGGGAGGGATGCGTCTAATGCCGATTAGACACTGCTTTTCCCAACTTTCACTCCAAAGTTTATTGGGCTTGAAAATATTGCAGGTGGAGCTCCCTCTAGTAAAGGTATGCCAGAGATAATTTTAATTGTAATTTTATTACAATTTAATTAATCACTTGGGCTTTGGCTTCTTGGACTGAATTCCGTATTTTTTTCTATCAGTGAAGAGCAGTGAGTTATAAATGAAGCCCCTACCCTCCCTCTCCACCCTCCTTCTCACTGAGACTCCGGGGTCTCACCAGGACCACCTGAGCTCCCAAACGTCCTGCAAAGCCAAGGGAGCACCCATGGGTGCCGGGAGGGGAGGGGAGGGGGATGGGAAGGGAATAGGAAGGGGAAGCCACTCACATGGGGTTGGAGGTGACAGGGTGCAGGACGACCTGCGGGGCTCGGGTCGGCGTCTCAGGCACCACATCTGGGGACAACAGATCAGAGTCAGAGCGGGGTTTCATTCCCTTGGGAGGCACCCAAGGGAATTAAACCCCGCTGGAAACCCCCCTTCGCTCCCAGGTGGAATTCAGTGACACCCCGAGTAGGGCTGGGCCCCACCTAGGGCCACCCAACCCTGCAGCATCTCCACGGTCCTGCATCGATCCTCTGGCTTTGAGGAGAAATCCCACCCCAGCACGACCTCCCCGGCACAAATCCAGGGATTAGGAGAGCCAGCCATGCACCCACCCCACCAGGAGAAATCCCAGCACCCCACCTTATAGGAGAAACTTTAGGAGAGCCTCACCTGGGAAAATGAACTGCTGCTTGTACTTGTAGTAGTGGGAGGCTGGAAAAGAGAAAAGAGGGCTTCAACATCGAGCTATGGAGCTGGAAAAATCCCAACGTGTGCCCACTCCTGCCCCACGGAACCTCAACCCCAGGGGACTTGTGGGACCCCTCTCGTGCGACCCAAACTCCCACACTTCCATCTCCCTCGAAAAGGGCACACAGGATGCCCAGGCCAAAAAATCAGGGCCTCTGGCTGGATTATAACTTGATTTTTCCCCCCTCAGCTGCTCTTGTCCACCATTTGGTCAGCGTTGATGCCATCCCTGAAGTCACTGGTGGGATTTGGATGCCTTTTTTCCAGCCAGAGCCCGTGGGAGGTTTGAGTGCTGGCCCTCGACTGCAACTGGGGAACCTCTCGGCATCGTGGAGGCACCAAGTGATGGATTTGCAGCTGCTGCACATTTGAGCCCCATTTTTTGCCTGTTTTCTGGAGTCGTGCCCTTCCTGGGCTCCCTGTCAGCCTGGAAGGAGTCATGGGAGCCGCTGTCCAAAGCCAGAGCTCAGAGGGGCTCTGGGTGGTGGGAGCCTCCCTGGCTCACCATTTCCAATCCAAGGATTGATCTAGCTCCAGAGGGCAGGCAGGTCACGGGTGTGAAGAGGACAGAGCTGCTGAGGTCACCAGAGGTTGGCACCGGCTCAGAAGTCACCTTCTTACACTCCCAGACTCCAAGGACCATCCCTCAGTTTCCCCTGTCCAGCTCTGAGATCCCAAAATCCGACCTCAGCCCTGCAGCAGGGCCTGAGCCCCCCTGAGCCGAGATCAAAGGAGCCCTGAGGGTAATTCTAGCAGGGAAAGGTCACCGTGGCGCCACTTCCAAGCTCAAATCCTAATCCCCAGGATGACCATCTTGATGGGGTGAACCAGGGAGAACTTCCTGGCTGGGAAGATGAAAGCAGAGTAAGTCCTGCTTTGGACCCCATTCTGCTCCTCACGGGAATAAAGCAGGGAGCAAACACCCCCCAGAGCTGCCAGGCTCTGATCCTGCCCTGCTCGATCCCTGCTGGTTGGGAAAGTATTCCAGGATCCCAAAAGGAGATGGTGCTGCCCACTGAGGGGGTTAATTCTGTGTTTTCTGCTTTAAACCACAGGAAATGATGTCTCAAAAAGACCCCACGGGGAGGTCTCTGCTCCACAGGTGACCCATGACGGGGTCACCAAACACTGGATCCTCTCCCTCTTCCCCCCAGAGCCAAGCCCAGCAGGTGGATTGGGATGTGGAGCCCAGCTATCCCAATGCCACGACATCGGGATGCTTCGGCTCTGGACGAGCTCCCTGGAACGGGGTCACACCAGCAGGAAACCCACGCTGTGTCCTCCCAGAACGTGGAGGCTCCAGGGCTGTGCCTGGTGAAATCCCGACCCGATGGATGGGTCTCAGCATTCCCTGGGGTGCTCAGTCCTTCCTCCCAGCTCCTCCGCCGTCTTCCTCTCGCCATTCCCGCATCCTGCCCAAATCCCAGGCACTCCAGTGGCTGCCGCCTCTCCAGGCACACCTTGGGTGGTTGCTGGGGTTTTTTCCCACTTTTTGCAAGTGTTTGTTATTGTGGTGACGGATTCAGCCAGGAAACTTCCTCATCTCCCTCTTCCTCCTCCTGCTCCTCTCACACGATGGAAGGGCAGCACCACCACAGAGCACGGAGGTGCCACCAGGTTCCTCTGGAGAAGCCATCCTGACCCTCCTTCCAGACCTGTTCATTGATCCCGGGATTTTGGAGGTGCAGGAGTCACCCCAACCTTCCAGCTGCTGCTCCAGCAAAGAGACTTGAGGTCATGGAGCAACCAAGGCCACCACGGAGCAGCCAGGATGCTTCACCACCCCAGGGATGGATGGTTTTCCCTCCTCTCCCCTCGCCAGCTGTTCTTTGGGAGCAGCTGGATAACTGGATGGGTGGCTGAGGATGCACTGCCAGGAGTGGTGCTGGAAGGACCTTTCCTGGAGCAGCAGGACATCCCAAAGGAAGGGAGACACGCTGGAACAGGCTTTGGTACATCCTCAGCCCAGGAGGAGATTTTTTGGGTTATTTATCGTAATTTCTGTGTCCTGCAGCCACCAGGGCCTCTTCCACCATCCCTGAGGAGACTGAATTCCAGGAGCAGATGGGTCCCATGTCCAAACTTGATGGGACAAACCACATTAGACACCCCCAAAATCACCTACTCCCCACTGCCACCCCACATGTGCTGCCAACAAACCTGTCAGGGCCCTGTCACCCCAAAAACACAGTGGGGTCACCCTAAGTTCCTCTTGCAGAGGGGTAAGATCCTGGTTTCTCTTTGGAGTTGTTTCATGTCATGGAAAATCCATGCCTGGAAAGGTTTCTGTAGCCTCAAGGGAGGCTGTGCTGGCTCCAACCTCGGAGGTTTCCAGGACCGGATCAAGCCTTGAGCTCTGACCCTTCTTCCAGCAGATTTCACCGAAGATTCCCAACCTGCATGATCCCAAACTCATCCTTTCAGCTCATTTCTACCTCCACCTTCTCCCCACCCCAATGAAGTCCAGGCAGGGAATTAGATGGAACAGCTCCTCATTCCAACGACACCCCAGGACACAAATCCACCCCAGGCCTGGTGGTACCTGGCAGGTTGAACTGCTTCTGCTGGCGCGGGCACTGCGGGGACGGGTGCAGGGGGGACGGGG
>WBMZ01000072.1:0-46837 GCA_013400975.1 Atrichornis clamosus
AGGAGAGGAGAGGAGAGTTCAGTAACAGCCATTATCTTCAAGTGACAGCTGGCAATGCCACATGATATGTGCAGCCAATATTACCAGAAGCACTTGGGAAAATCTGCGTAGGTCAGGGTGACCCACGCACACTAAGTCAAATTGGATCAGATATGAATTTAATCTGTTTTTAATTGATACTCTTAAAATCTGCCAGCTCAGAAGGTACTCAGCCTATGGTCTGGGCTCTCCTGGCTCTCAGACAGGCCTTTAATGGTCTCATAAGTTCTCTATGTCTTGCTTCATGGCTAATTGTCTATTAAACCTTTAGCTTTGGTACCTGTTCTTCCTCTCAGGGTTGATTCTGCATTCTCCCTGGCCTTGCTAGAAATGTCCAGAAAGCTGTCTGGTCCTGTAGGACGAGATTGTTCTAGAAACTTAAAAGAAGGCTCTAAAAAATTACTGTTGTGTGCCCACCCACCACTTACCCTGTTTTAACTGCAAATGTTTTCCTAGCCATTCGGAGTACCCGCAGTTGCCAGAGGGCTGTTCCATGACCTGCAGTCAGGAATGGCAAGGGCACCCAAGGGTCACTTGCTGCAGTCCATGCTCTGGGAAAGCCAGAGACTATTCCTGTCTTCCAGGCTGCTTTCACATACCCGAAGCTGCATTTTGGTACAAGCACATTTGTGTAGATTCAAGACAACAAGGTGAACCAGAGAATTTCAGTCAATAGCACGAGTCTGGCTTTAGACCAGCAAGTACACAGAAGACAATCCCTTTGGCATAGTGGATTTGACACTACTCTGCCCCCAATATCGTGTATCCCTAAAAAAAAGGAAACTGTTAAATTTGGTGCTAAACAGCTCATCAAAGCTATTGACAGAGATAGAAAGGAAATGGAAATAACAAATATAGGTAGAGACTTCAAAAGGCATAAGATTTCACACAGAACCTGAAAGGTCTCTCCAGTATTTACTTTCTCCAGGAAAAATGACAAAATAGTGGAATGAAAATGGTATGGAAGGGTGATATTAGAAGGTGTGTTCTTATCCACACACACATGTATCTACATTTGCATTTCAGACTCTGACACTGATCTAGGGGTCCTATTCTATCCTATTATGCAAAGGAAAATTAATTATTGCCTATGTTGGTACGAGGTTTGCTAATCTTTTGAGAAATGCTTTAAGGACAGGGATTTCTCTCTAGTAATTGACTACTTAAAAGTGCAGCCTCAAACATTTATTTACCTAGTTCATAACATTTGCATCCTAGCCAGCATAGCTCTCACTGAGTGAGAGCAGAAAGGTGTTAGAAGACAAAAAGGGGAAGAGGAGGCAGGGAACTGCCTCCAGCAAGGCACCTTTCTTGACCATTCACTCTCATTTTGGTTTGGAAAGGCATTTTGAACTGGTGCAATCTCCTCTTTGAGTGCCTGTGTCACACTGCCTGATCGCAGATGAACACCTGACACAATTGTACAGAGACACTGTTGAGCAGCTGTGGTACTTGACAGTGGTGAATGACTTCCAAATAATTTGTGGGAGCTATACATTTTTATGGGAGTAACAGAATGGGAGCATAATTTGCCCATGACACGGTAGAGAAAACGCTTTGATTTACTCGTAAGACCTGTTTAACTACAGAAGGCCTTTTACAAAATAAATGTCTTTATTTTTATTTTAATTAACTTATACGTGTTCTTGGATCTATTTGGTAAGGCAATTGTTCTATTTGGCAACCAGTTTGTTTTGGGCTAAAAGATGCAGTATAAAAGGTTGGTGCAATGCACTGCAAAATTTAATCAAGTTAAAAAAAAAAAAAGTAAGATACTGGCATTAAACCAAGGCTTTTTAAGTTAGTGTTTGAAAAGCACACCTAACCAGCCTTGCACTCTTGCAAAATGTTCTGGTTGTTGGTATTAGCAACAAACTGTTTGCTAACAAATCCCCTCCCACTGGGGGGAGGGGGGGCAGCAGGGGGGAAGGATTTGTCTTGAGGAGGATAAATATTAAACATGGAGAAATTTATCCCTACATAAAATTACAGAGGAGTATGCTTTGCAACATCTAGAGGTTTTGCCAGATTCCTGAGTTCAGAATGGGTCTGGCTGGATTTGCCCACCTTCCAGTAGTCTAGCAGTACCCAGCAGCTTCTTGGAAAAGAGAGATTTTCCATGAGAGATTCCATTTTACAGCGTCAGCAGGCATCGAGCTGATGTCACAAAGAGGCTCAGGAAATGTCTCAGAGATCTTACGGGTGCAAAGGGAGAACTAAGCACCAGCCTAGCACTGCAACCATCTACCTCGTCTACGTAGACACAATTTCTCAAGCATGAAAGCAACTAATTACCAGAAAAGTCAAGCTCACCAGCAACCATGGGCTCAGCACACACCTTAGAGGAGGAGAGCTTTAGGCAGGACAGTGGCAAAAGACTGAACAAGTTTGAAGGACTGAGATTGCTGATCAAGTAACTTGGAACAATAGGGGCAAAGAGGGAAACGTAAAATAATTCCTTAAAATGCCTCCCTGCAATTGCTCATCACAGACGTGCTCCTATGTGCCTGTGCATGTCTTAAATAAAATCCCTTGCACAGGCTACCTGCCTTATCTTCGCCATTAACTCAACCATTCTCACAAGAACACACAATACATCCATATGCTGTGTCTGCTTCTCAACCTCCCTCTCTGCCCCACCCCACCCCAACCGCCCCATATACCAACTACAATTTGGAGATCTGGGGCAAGTACCAACTTCACGTGTATTTCTTACTGAGGAGCTGGTGGAAAACTACCCAGGGAACCAGCAATGTGTCATTCAGTAAACACCTACCACCCTCAAAGAGACTATATGAAGAATCTCATAAGGCGTGCAGAGCACCTGAAAAAAACTTAATTTGTTAATGGGCTAAAGTATCATTATTTACTGCTGGCTGGCATGATATTATTCTGTTTAGGTCTCTGGATCTTCCTTGCAGGCTAAAAATCAATACGAAATCATAACCACTTAAAAATACCCCTCGTTCCTTTCTGGCTTAATGTTGACTTTAAGATGTAGATGCCCTATCTATAATTCAGCTCCTTGGTTTGCAAGAGATTCAGAATAAGAAACTAAAATAGGATATTTTACATAATTGAATTAAACTCTTCTTCCTTATGCCAGATAAAAGCTGTACCATGGCATAAAAACTCTTCTGACCTGATTAGTAACTCTGATACAATTCATGTTGGATCATAAAGTTTCTGTTTCTTTTCAGTGAGAAAAAAACAGGAGGTATTTCATGGCGAAGCTTCTATTTACCTTGTTCATCCAGGAAATGCTGATACTCTCCAAGCTTCTTTCATGCAGAGTGAAACTATTTCTGGTGGTGGCAAAGCTCTCCATTCTAATTTCGTTCTTTTAGTGCTACTAAAGGGCATTTTGTCAGAAAAAAAAGATCAGTTTCACCCTTCACCTTGAAAGGTTGGCTGGATAGCAAAGAATAATTTTTATTCCACCATCTTTTTCACCTGGTCAGTCAGTTTTTTATTCTCCATTTATTAATGATGCATTATATATAAAAGCTCACAACATTCATGTTACTGAAAAGAATTTACAGGATTAAATATTAAAAAATCTTAAATCCCTTTATACCCTTGAGCACCCCAAGTCTTGCGTGTCCAGTAAAGCCAGTTTCAGACAAGTGAGAAGGGTTGCGGCTCCCAAGGAGGGGAAAGCCCATTAGCTGCCCATTAGCAGTCTCAGAAATCAGATGTAGCTCCTGAGTCAGTAATCACAGGGAACCCTCAAACAGGGAGGAGTTAAAAAATTGAAAATTAAGTTTTAAAAAGGCCTGCTGCACGGATTCTTGTCGGGTCCCTCCTTTCCCAGGAAAGCAGTGTGTCAGCATTTCCAGGGAGGCCCGCGGCACTGGGGCATCTTCTAAGCACTTGCAGCTTGTGATCCACCCAGCTTTGCTTAAAACTGTGACGGTCACAGCGTTAAAGAAACATTTTCAGATGCAGAAGGGAGCTGAAAGGCTACTGAACCAGTTCAGAAAAACCTGATTTAAACTTGTTTATTGGTTTAAGACACCATTTTTGCTTAGTCACTCCCAGATGCAACAAAAACAACAACAAAACCCCCCAAAAAAACCCAACAGGGAGGTTTTATTTACTATCTGCTTACTAAGGGAAAATCTAAATATAGCTTATCATTTAAAAATATAATCACAAGAATAGCAACATCTATGTGGAAATGTCTGGCAAGTCAACTACATGGCAGGAATAATCTGATAAAGCAGAACAAGTATTCATTTTACTCTTGACTTGGTTAAGCAGTCCTTGCAGGAGAAGACACCTGTGGCAGATAAAGTGTAGACAGTGCTGGCCATCCAGTGCTGGGGCTGTATTGGGTTTGTATCTCAGGAGCTGTGAGTGCCAGCAACTGTAGTCCCTCCAGTCCAAACAATAAATTATATTCAACAACCCACATGCAAGTTTCACAAGTGAGGCATTAAAATTGAAATTAGATCAAGTGTTTAACATGACCTCACTTCAGCTCTTACTCAGCAAACACAAAATACAAAGGAAATAAAAGATTTCTGTGAGCCTTTTCTTCTACAGAAATGACAACCCTTCACCTGGCAAACTACCTGCATAAAAAAACAACACAAATTCCTCTGAACAGACATTGAGGAACACAAGACATCAGACTGATGTGGGACCAGAGCATCTCATATGGTTGAGGAAAAAGGATTGTGAGCAAGACAGCAGGGAAAGTCACTCCAGGAAGGAAAGAGAAACAAGCCACTGCAATATGCTTTGTTGTGCTCCAACAGCCAATGAACTCTTCAAACTAAATGATCACACTGAAAATAAATTGGTAATTACTAGGCCTAAATTCCTGTCCTTCACTTTAAGCAAGTGCAGATCAGTCACCTGGTTAATAACTCAAAGCAAAAAGAGCAGAGCACACACACCTCTGCAGAAGCTGAGAGCAATATTCCTCTGTACCAGAGACTTACAGAACAGCCTAAATCCTACTTTGGTGCATGGAGGATTTTCATGGCATCATAGGCAACCTGCTTTTTCTGATATGGGGAAAGCCATTTGCAATGAACCACCCTATTGTAATAATTCCTAATGCCCTTGCTGTCTCACCTGCCAGATCTTATTCACTGCTTCCAACAAATCTTTTCAGAGAGGAAGGAATATAGCATAGCAAATCCAGCAATTTTGGAACGAAACCAAAACACCGTAGCTTGAGAAGGCAAGAAAAGCTCCTCTAATTTCACATGGTATTTTTTGTACAAATTTCCTTATCCCACTCCCTCTATTCAATTGTGTTTCACAGCCAAGATTTGTTAATGATTAGTTAGGTATAAAGTATCAGCAGAAGAAAAAACGCTGTACTTACTTTGCAAGGCTATAATCCTGGTAAAGGAATCAATGAAATGAGCACAGCACGAAGAACTAGCTGCCCGTGCTGAGACCTTGCTGAGCAGAAGACTCTGTTACTTGCCTACTCATTGACACCACTCCCACTTTCCCAACCTCAATTTGTGCACATACACACTCCCTCTCACTCTCGCTTTTTTTTTCCCCCTCCCTTAATCATTCTTCATGGCAACTCCTACATTGGAGGAGCAAAATGATTCACACCAGAGTTGTCTTTGCCTGCCCAGCCACTGAAGACAACAACAAGCTCTGGCAGGAAAGAGCAGCCCTGTGTGTTGCCTTCAGCAAGCACAGTACAAAAGGCACCAGACAAGAACAAACGAAGAAAACGAAGGAGAAAATGCAGGAGTGGATGAGCAATTAAAAAACCTTGGCAAAAGCAGCACTCCAAGTACCGCTATTTGCAGAAAAATTGTAATCGTGAAAAAGAAACCCAGAAGACAACCAAAACATGCAGAAGTGTGTGTGGCTGATACTTTGCATCTGTATATGCATTAAGACAGTATCTTAACTCTGCCTAAGAGGCATATGTGTGTGTTTGGCTGCCTTAAAAGCCCAAGGTCAAATTGGAGTTAATGCTCAAAGAAAACATCTCTCTTATTGCTGTAAAGCAGAAGTTCTGTCCCATAAGCAGCCAGGTTCTCTGCAGAGGAGCAGCCTTCCCTGCTGCTAGTTGTCCCCAGAGTTGGAAGGGCAACAGAAAACACCATTCCTTCACCTCCAGAATGGGCACCACTGGGCTCATGTAATACAGCCCACGTTAGTACCGATGAACACGACAGGGTGGGAAAAGAAAGGGAGAGGGAGAGATGACAGTGCAGCCTACCGGGTCTATTTTCTATCATTTGAAAGATGTATGCAGTCCTTACCAACGAGCTGTCCTACCCCTCCTGCACACAATTCCCTGGTTGGGCAGCCAAGACACCCGCAGCGGACAACACCAGGAGGTCCTTCCTGGGGGGCCATGGCTGCCCTTCAGTCCCCGTGGGCAAACGGCACCACACCACAGGCACAGTTCGGGTGCACACCTCAGTAACTCCAGGTGGCCCTGCATACTTTTAGACTACAAAAAGTACAAGCGAGGTAATTGAATCTGCTTTCAGGTTTGAAGTGCTGGTGTGCTCAGCTGCCCAAACGACAGTTTTAGGACACCAAAGGATGCATTTTCACCAACACGGTACTTTCTTGGTGACAGTGAGAACTGGGGAGATGTTATCTCCTTCTGGAACAACGAGTTTTTGTGTTGCTTTGAGCATAAATCAAGCCACACCACAGTATCCTGACCAGGTCCTACCTATTTTTCCTTCCAAAAAGCTCCTAAGCTCTCATTACCCAGAGGAAATTACATTTTTCTTTCTGCTGTGATGCAGATGAAGTTCACCTTCCATCACTGCCAGACAGCAAGTTTAAAATTTGTATCCTTTTCCATAACTGAATTCAAAACAAAGACAGGGTGTGGATATGTTTAGGCAATTAAATAAGATACAGGCCAGCTGGCTAAACTGTGCCATCTGGGCCATCATTGTTATGTATCTAATTAAACCTTCTGTAAGATAAATATTTATGAAAATACACAATAATGTTGGCTGCCAGACTCTTCTCAGATGTCTGCAAGCAATCTAAAGCACTGCCATCTCTGCAGGAGCAAACCTTCCTTCAGACCCAGGTCTAACAGGTGTGGTCACTGTGGAGTGGCTCAGGAGCTTCTGGATAAGCTTGCAGGGAGGTGGAAAACAGGCAGACTGCCTTAATAGAGACAGCACAACTCACCAGATCCATTTCCTTCCTAGTGATAGGTGGGAAATACAGATTTATGTATGTACCTCAAAAGGCTGGACAGTGGAAATGGGAAAGGGATCTACATTGCCAAGCTGGAGGTGTGTAAACATCACTTACTGTTCGCTAGATAATTGCTCTGTGATGGCTGACGTCTGGCACAATGAAGCAGCTCAGAATCCTTCAGTCTGACCTAGTTAATGCTGAGAAATTAATTATTTCTGATCATGGTGCCATGAAACTAATAATTACTGCTTCTATTGTGATGCTTCAAGTGGAGGAGTCCTCACTGGCACTGGTAACTGAGTGACTCAGAGGACAGTCTTGCTTCCCCTAAGAATGGATAGTTTGGGCTCTTTTGCTCTTGGAGGTAGTATTAAAATTACTGTGATTTCCCGCTAGCTACTTATTTGGATTTATGGGTGTTGTTGGCATATAAATGGCTCTTGCAGCCCAAGGAAGATGTGGAAAAGCAGAAGATGCTAACTTGAAGAGTAAGACGATGCTTAATCTCAGGTAGTTGAGGTTTGCACGGGACAAGAAGCGAAGCAGTTCTCCCCGTGTCCAGGAACACTTCTTGTCAGTCTGACTGAATAACAACTCCTTGCATCAGCATCCCCGTCTCCTGCATTTACCTTTCACTAAATTACTTCTGTTCTGTTTAATCTCAAAGTATCTTCAACACATACTTATTATGACCTGTATTTCCATCACCACATTAAAAAAAATATAAAATAGAACCAATAACAAGATTTTTCCTTATCAAAAAAATCAAAACTATTTTTAAGTCCCCTGTGAATTGGACACCTCCTGCTGTGATACTGTCTCAGAATATAAGGTAAAAGAATATGGTAGAAACAAGGGGGTGTAACGTGGAACACTGAATCTTAAAGCGTGAAGCCTCTTAACACACAAAAGTTACAGTCTACTGGCAAAGTAATAAATGAGCTACTGCCCTCACTCCTCCAGGTCTTCAACAGCTCAAGGAAAAACTCAAAGATATTGCTGGATGCTAGGATCCAACAGTTACCTTTGTGTGTCTGCACCTCTGAACTGGCATGCCAGACACACTTCCTTGCAGAAGGGATGCAACCCACCAGGTGACTCTCCTGTTACTCAGCCTGCTCTCAGTCCTCACTCCCCTGGCTCTCCCTGCCACTCCCTCCTAGGAACGTTGTCCCTACATGCTGCTGGAAAGGAAAAAATACCAGATGCCTTCTGCACATTCTTCAAGCAAGCTCCTTTGAGGGGAGGGAATATTCTTGCTGTTCAACACAGCATGAAGAACTATTTCAGTTATTGCAGAGGCTCAAAGCATCCACAGTAGCCTTTATTTTTTCTTCCCCCAAATTACTAATTCTTAGTGCATGTCTGATTGCAATCAATGCTGACATATTCAGGAGACCACATGGGAAATCATCTACAAGTGGGACTGAATATTGAAGAGAACAAAACTGGTGCACTCTTTCTACACTGTCAGTCATGTAAGATCTTCTAATCACATTATAGCTTTCACAATAATTGCTTTAGTGACCTATAACTTTAACACAATTAGAAATACTCAAAGGGTAAGGAAGACTGTAGTGTTTGTAAACAGGTACACACAGCAGAGCTTTTCACAGTTTTCACATATTATGGGCCTGATATTACTATTTAGTAACAGGAATAAGCCATAGCCAAAGTATTTTTCAGTTCATAAGAAATGCTAGCAAAGATCACAACAACCACAAGCTAATTTGAAATTATAATAACACAATAACAAAGCGTGATTCTCTGGTTCCATTGAGAGAGACATAAACTGAACAGCAACAAGCTGCCTCTCTGGTTTTTTCCTCCCAAGGCATCTGCACCAATACGTTAAAGGATGGTGTCACATAGCAACACACTGACCCATCGTGTATGGTAGCAATACAGTTTACTTCAGACATGTCTGCTGACGTAGAAGTATTACTCACCAGTGATTACTTCTAAAAACAGACAGGAAATTAACTTCTCAAACTTGCATGTGCTCACTTTTGGTGGGTTTGGGGTTTTTTTTACACTCTTCTGGACTTGGGTATACGTTTCATTGGGGAAAAGAAAATTTAAATAGGCAACCAAACAGCTGACAGATTTCAGTGAGAACAAAGCCTTTAATTTGGTGAATGGGAAATGAATGATCCCACGTGCTGGGATCAGCTTGTTGAAGATCTGACTATTTTCCCTAAAGATGTTGCTCCCAACACTTAGCACCAGGCATAGTGCTTAGTGTAATACAGATCAGTAATCAGCTTAATAAAGACATAGATTTGACTGATTACTTGAAAGAACCTGTGAAAATAGACTCACAATATAACTAGGAACTCAAAATACAAGGGGAAATTCATATGTGTAAACCAGACTAAAAACTCTGACACATTATTCTGAAACTGTTTCCTCCCATACAAAGATCAATCTCTGTGGAACAAAAGCAGAGAGACAATGCTTTGGATTAATAACGTCTCACTAAAGCACCTGTGATCCAGTCCCTCCATGAAAAAATCCAACTTTGACCCCACCCCTGTGTTCAGTGCTGGTTCAGGGTGCCATCTCATGGGGACACAGATAATAGTCTTTTTCCTTTGTCATTGCTGCCTATAGTTACTGCATCAGCTACTTTTGCCAGGCTGGAACTATGGCTCAAAATCACCTGCCCTACCTTTGTCCCAGAAAAAAAAGCAAGCACACTCACATTTGTCATGTTTCCTCAGTAATTTGTTTCCATTTAGTGATATTTTCAAATGTTTGAAGTGCCACTCTCTAGTATTGTTTAGGTGAATGGATTCACTGTATCGAAACCACTTCACCAGAGGAGTGCTTTTACTAAGGATGCTTTCCCTACATATCCACAATTTGTTTTACTTGATTATAGATTTGTGCAAGACCCCAGCTAATGAATTATTGGCAGCATAATAATCCATCAGTAAACTCCAAACTGAGCATAGGAGCAATTTTAGAATTACCTGCCTTCAAATAGCAAAATAAAATCTGTATGTGGGTAAGATTGCTCCCGTGATTAGGTCAATGCGGAAACTCTAAAGAGAGAGGAGATCACATTGATATAAGGTGAATTAGCAGACGTATCTTTCCCAAAAGGAACAAAGGGACCAAGAAGCTCCCTCCCTCGGACACCAAACTAGTTTTAACTCAGAGCTCCAGCAGATTCTGGACAGGATTACATGACCTTCACTTCTTACCGTAGCAGACCTGGACTCTGACACAGCTTTTCTTCCAGCTCTGTGTCTGTATTACTCCCTTAAGTGTCTCCTTATCAGTATAGAGGAAGGGGGTATGAGAATTTTTTTCCCCCACTTTTTTTCATGCATTGTCATCTGTAGATGAGTCACTTTCTTCCGCAATCCAAGTAGTTAAGTGTCTGTGTGATTAATGTGGGTGAAGGCACATATTTTCCCAGGCTTGCTTAGTGCAGATTCGCAGCCTGAATGTGTGCACATTAAAGGAAAATAAAAGCTTAGAATTAATATTTGCTGAATATTTCCCTGGAAATGGGCGTGCCTTCACAGGCTGAATTTACTCCTCTTGTGTGTTTTCAGGGTAGGATGAAGGCCTTTGTTTATCCCTGAATGTAGCTAAGGCAAGGGGTGAACATGTTAATTCTTGCTTCTCCAGGTTAAAGGCAACAGTGTGTGTTCTTACACACTACTTGAAGGAACAATTCTTCCTTCTTACTTTCCCAGTTACATTTACCCAGAACCCACTGAAAAGTAGTTTTCTTCAGCCCTCCTGACATCTAATGGTCCCATTAAGCTCTGTGGAGAAACTTCAGAGGATACTGCATGTATATTACAAGCTAATAAACTTACAAGCACAGTAGCATTAACATTTATATAACAGGAATAGCACATAAAAATGTAATAAGGTAAGATGGAATTACTTGTGGTAATGCAATTACTTACCTATTTGTCTATCTAAGGCCAACACTGAAAGCCCACTGCAAAGGCGGCTGCTGGCTTCAGCAGGGTTTGGGTGAAACAGGGCAACAGACTTCCTAGAGGCAATTGTATTGAAAGGTGTGGAGAAAGCATTGTACATGTGGAAGCACTATAGGCAGGTTAGAGTAGAATAATAGCCTGATTCAAAGAGCTTCCTGTTTAAAATGAAAATCATTTTGCTAAGAGTGGCTTGGATCAAGAGAAAGTTAAATTACTTCTCTATCCAGTTTTTGCTCCTTTCCATATAAGACCTAATTAAAAGGCTTAGGGATTAATAAAGAGGGATCCAGTAGGGAAATTCTAGCCCAGAAATTCAGTGCAAACTGCATGGCAGGAGCTGCACAGCTAGTCTAGTCCCAGAGCAGCTCTTCCCATTTATCACATTTGTCAT
Source organism: Atrichornis clamosus (assembly GCA_013400975.1). Taxonomy (NCBI): domain Eukaryota; kingdom Metazoa; phylum Chordata; class Aves; order Passeriformes; family Menuridae; genus Atrichornis; species Atrichornis clamosus. Next base: position 11,560 of record WBMZ01000072.1, read on the forward strand.
TCAGACTACAAGCCATTCAGTAATGCTGGAAACACTGCTCTCTACCGCCACACAAGAAAAAGCCACTTTGAATTTAGCGTGATAATAAAGCCTGGAAGCAGCAGAGGTAGCCCATCAGTTTTAAAACTTACTCATGCAGATGACTCCATTTTGCAACAGCCAAATTCAGTTATTCTGCTGTATATTGGAATGGCAAAAGTTATTCCCCTGCCATCTGTTTAGAGGAGTCTGGCAATACTTTTAAAAGTACCTACTGGAGCAGAGCTGCTTTTATGGTTCTCATTGCCTAACACAATTTATATTTCTGCTGCTCTGGCAACAGGAAACACTACAGGCTCTCTATTGCACAGGAGAGCAGATTCACAGAAAGAAAATCTGGGTCAACTCACAGATTTGTGTCTTTTTAAGACAGTGAGACACATGCTGTGACAACCAGCTGGCTTGAACCCTTTCATAACACAGGTTGTAGAACCTGATCTACCAATTTTATGAGACGCATGATTTCTCTCTGGATACAGCATATATTTTTGAAAAATCTGGCAGTGATTAAAACAGACCCCCAGGTGATGAGAATATCTACAGTATCCTTAGGAGTTGTTCCAATGATTCTACAGGTCATCAAAATTTTAAATGAAGGCAGCATGAAGCAAACCAAAGTGCACAGTCCAAACTTGAACATTTCTCAACTCAAAGAAACATTGGCTGGGGAACACTTTTTAAACTTTAACAATAAAATCTCTGAGGTGAATGGGGTTATATAAGGCTGTTAAGTATGAGACTGTGAAAACATTTCAAAGAGAAATGCTGCTACACCAAACTCAACAATGCATAGCACAAAATCCCTGAACTCATATATGTGTAAAAGAGCTGGCAGTTTCCAGCTGGCAAAATTGTATATTTTAAATGAAAATGAGTCAACCAATACAGCCCTGAGGCCACATCTGCTCAACTGTACAAAAAGTCATCATCAAAGAGGTTTTATTCCATTCAATCTTAACAAATTATCAAGACCTAACATATGAAGTGCTATGCAGAGAAGACCTAGGTGAAATGTTTGTCCTAGGTATCTATCCAGAGTGCCCACAAGCATCCCTGTCTGATCATTCTCAAGATGAGAAAAGGCTCGGAAAACTCCAGACATGCTTATAGAGGGCAAATACTGCCCATGAAGGAAAACACATTCAAAGTTAAGAAAAATACTGTTTCAGATTCCATTTTTATTCATGACAATTTCTGCTGGTACTCATGTAACAGTAGGGAAAAAAGTCCTGAAATTCACTATGCTAAATGTTGTTAAAAAAACGTAGTAATAATGGACTGTATATTTCACAATTTAAGAAAATAAGCTACATTTTTATTTCTGTGCTTTGTCAAAAGATCAAGTGAACAGTATTTTCTTGATGTGCCAGATGAATCTCATTATGAAATACAGGAATATACATACTGAGTCAATTCCATTGCCTAGAATAAACTGAGTCCAGTAGGCAACATATTTTGTACATATGCACACCTGATTTGAAATCCATGTGCCTTCAAGCATTTACATATTTTGTATTTCCAAGTTTAAAAACTAAACCAGAAGTAGAATGCAAATTAACATAACTAAGAAATCAAAAGTGACAAATTTAAGTTTTCTCTTCCAAGCAGGCACAACCAGACCTATTACTGTACTATGACAGGCAATACATTGCCACCATCCACCTCAGACTCACGGGATGGGATGGAGTCTGAGGACCACTCACTCCTCAAAATCCAGTGCTTAAGGTCTTGCCCCAAAACTCACTCTTGTCTCTAATGCCGTAGATGTAACATGGCTTTATTTTGTTGTCAGTCTTTCTGGTCCTGAATACAGCTGTAATTCTTTCCCTCCTGGGCTCCACAGCTACACAACACCCTCTCTGTGCCCAGAGCCCCAAGTGCATTAGGAATAAGAGGACGTAGAACACAGACCTCCCCCAGCCACAAGGCTGATGTGGTTTCAGTGCTATTAAAAGCAGTTATATATGGCAGCCATCCACCTGGGAACACCACAGCAGCAGTACTCCCACAAGCACTGTGTTACAAGCAGAAAGGTTCCCAAGGATAGCTGATGGCTTGAGTCTCTCTGAGGAGCAGTTCTCCTGCCCAGTGTGTGCTCCCCAGCACAGAGAAGGGACACAGCTTAACCACAAGTCCATGGCAAGTCCAGCCCCGAGTGCATGAGCTCATTGTGTGCACACCAAACTGGACTGAAGTACCATAACGGGATCGGGACAAACTGAATTTTACTTGCTAGTGTTGCTACTGACAGTCTTTCTTATCTAGACCAAATCGATCTTTCAGCATCATCAGCTAGAAAAATACAGAAAAACAGAGGCTATATTTTCCTGCCTTCTCTGCCTTGTCTACCTGCACTGTTAAGGTCTCTAAGGCAGTGACTCCCCTGAACTGCATGGCTCTCTTGTCATCCAGTTAATACCAGTCTCACTCTGACAGAAACATCAGTCATCTCTAGCTACCTCTCAGCTGACAGGGTGGAGCAGAACCATAGATACAAAGCCTGGCTGCACTGTAGAAATGACTTGTTTTATTGATGTATCCATCTACTCTCGGCCCAAGGTGTCCAGGCAACATGGAGTGTGGACCCCTTCCTTCCATACCAAGATATAGTAGCAGGAAGCATCCTCCACAACAGCTTGCTCAGCCTTAGGAAACACGGGAGATGGACAGTGCCTGTGCCACGTAACGCCATAGCAATGTGAGCAACAATGCCCCAGGCAATTATGAGATGGGCTTAGTTGAGGCCAATAAGTACTCATGTTAACACCTTCAATATGTTTTATTTTCATTACACTTAGTTGTACACAATACATTGGTATTAAGATACCAATTCTTAGAATATGGCAACGCAGGAACTTCAGCACTGGGAAGTACTAGATAATGCAGTTGTACTTGTCCCTCAAATTGAAGTAATACCCTTAACATGACACTTCATTAGCTTCTCAAGACGTAATCTTGATGTCATTACTCAGCATTCATCCAGTCTTGCCTCAGGCAAAACTAGCTGCAAAGTCAAATTATAGCAGGAATATTATATGAGTAAGACTTAAGTAAGGAGTGCAAGATTCAGTCTGTTATCTGTAAATGACAGAGGTGCCTTTTCTGATTTACTTTTTTTAATCACATTTGCAGAAACCAGTTGTTTTTTTCTGGAGTTTCAGAAGCCAGTTCAGTGTGACTGGAGAGGCATTCACTACTTACACTCCTGTGACATATTTACTGTTTTTAGATCTAGGTCTAAAAGCTAGATGTAACATTACAGAATTAAAAATCATAAGTACACATGACGTAGCCAGAAATATTAGTGTCAGGAACATATCTGAGAATACTCTCTTACACTAATCAGAAAGAGAAACAGTACCCCAAGGATGCGGTCTGTTTTAAATAAAAAGGAAGTTAAATGTAGCCCAAAGGCTCCGTGATGGCATGATCAACCGTGAAAAGGGGATGATTTTGCCTCATCCTTTGAAGATGGAATAAGAAAGAAATGGATAGATGTGATTTAACTCAGTTTTCTTGAGCACTTCCCACATTGATGCTATGCTTGAATCCTGATGACCACACAGCTATAAGGTTCCTTTAGAAATCATCAGCTCTCCCTTCACTTTGGCCATTTTCAGTTGTCTTTCGTTGCAAACTCTCTTTACCACCTCATTTCCTGAAGTCTGATTACATGACCTGATCTTTCCTACATCGTGTCTTTGCACATTTGCAGTCCAGCCAAGGAGAGCAGCTGTTACTGGCCATGCCTAAAAATTAACCAAAGCATCCTCCACACCCGAGGACACTTACCAAAATAAACTGCCAACCAGATGACTTAAGGAACAGATTACCACGACCTTCCCTGGTACAGGGGGTACTGTGTGTGTGCCTTTTATCCTCTACCCAGAGCATGTAGTCTACCAACCATATCAAAAAGATTCAGTGGACTTTTATTACAAAATAAAATTTTAAAAAAGTTACACTGGAATTATTAAGTCAAACTTCCACTGGGGTTACTTGGAGGTAATTGGAAGAATGGGGTTTATTATAGTTAAGTTTCCCAGATACTCCTTTTTTTGCCCCAAAGGAATCAAGGTACCACAGGGGAGGATATGGCACTTATTTAGTAGACATCCCTGAATCCATACAGCAAGTTGGCTTTCCAGAACGGGTTTGTAATTGGCTGCGTGTTGAGTCACTTCCTCCTCCGCACTCTGTGAGCATCGCACGTCACCTGAGCTTCATTGCTAACCCACGGGTGAGTGACACCGGACTGCTCATGACTGTGCCCGGATTGATTCAACAGGATTGGGCCCGTTTAGTCTGGAAAGGAGAAGACCGAGAGGGGATCTCATTCATGCATGTAAATATCTCAAACGCAGGTGTCAGGAGGATGATGTCCGACTCTTTTCGGTGGTGCCCAGCGACGGGACGAGGAGCAACGGCCATAAACTAAAAGACAACAAGTCCCACCTCAACATGAGGACGAATTTCTTTACATTGAGGGTGGCAGACCACTGGAACAGGCTGCCCAGGGAGATCGTGGAGTCTCCCTCTCTGGAAACATTCCAAACCCCATCTGGACGCGCTCCTGCGCCACCTGCTCTGGGTGACCTTGCCTTGCCAGCGGGTTGGCGTAGGTGATTCCAGAGCTGCCTTCCACCTCCAGCCACGCTGTGAGCGAAGGTTGGCCCGGGGAACACCCTCGGCCCGGGGGCCGGGCCGGGCGCTCGGGGCGTGCCCGGAAGCGGAGGCGGAAGCGGCTCTCGGCGCTCGGTGCGGAAGCGGCCGCCGGAGGCCGCGGTTTCGGTTCCGCGGGCGGCGGGGCAGGGGCGCTGCTCCACCGGCAGCCGGGTCTGCGCTCCCTGCTCCGGTCTCGTCCCGCGTCACCCCCTCCGGCGCTCCGCCATGGCGGCCAACACCGGCAACCTGCAGGTAGAGCGACGCCGGCCCTGCCCGGGGCGGGGCGGAGCCGGCAAGAGGCGGCGGTCGGGGGATGGTGTCAGGCAGGAACGGGGCTGGGGGTGCCTGGGCCGGGACTGCAGGCGGAGCCGGGGCACAGGGAGCGCGAACTCCTCCTGCCCAGCGGGCCGGGGGCACCGCCGGGAGAGCCGCGGGCAGCCGCAGCCTCGGGGGTGTGGGGGGGCTCGGCGTGGCAGAGCCCACAGGGTCAGCCCTCATCGCACTGGGCGCTGAGACCCTGGGGAGGGGGTCCCTGGAGGCACCAGCCCTGCGGAATGCGGGCGTAGGGGCCTAATGTTCGCCCGGGAAGCGCTGTTGTGTGTTGTGGTCTGGACGCATGGTTTGGCTTGTGTTGCCAGTAAGGCTGCTGCTGCTCCTGGCTGTAGGAAGCCCTTGCCTGCTCTGCTTTTCCGCTTGTATTAACCCTCGGTTGGGTGTGTGTAATCGGTTCTGCGGCTGGCCGGCAAAACAGATCTAGAAGTGAAATAAATGTGTTCGAAACAGTCGTTTTTCTCTTCGGCTGTTTGAACCATGATCATTTCTGTATGCAGTGTTTACATTGGCAGTGTGATGTTTACACTGGCAAAGCTAGAGGAGATGTTACAGGGTCTAGAATGAGCAAGAGAGGAACGACACCTCTTTAAGCTGACATTCCTTCTGTGGGTAATGTTCAAACCATGGCCTATAAAACACAGTTTGTGCCTCAAGGACTGTCAGAGCTGGTCATCTATGCCCTAGTTCATACAACTTTCTAATAATGATTTTTTGTTTGATAGCAGTGGTGTTCTTCACAGGAACAGGCTAAGATGCAGCTGATGTAATGAAGTATTAGAGCTGAGAATCAAATAGCCAGGTAATAGTCTTTGGCTGTTTGGAAAAAGAGAGTATACCAAAACCAGGCAACACATGATGCAGACTTTTTCCTATTTCAGAGTAGCAGGTCTGCAACATGCCCTGTTTTCTCATAGTTCTGTTTTAGCAGGTGATCTTTGCCATTTATTCTTTGGAATTAATGTCGCATGTGTCACTGTCTTTGTTGTACTGGATCCAGGAATTCATTTGTTTTCCCCATGATAATTTAAGTCATTGAAGAGACTTAAGAACTTCAAGATGAAAATAACTTTTGGGGGGGGTTAATTGTTGCTCTTTTGCTAGATTTGAATGGTGCACAGAGGTGCCTGATGGAGCCAGCACTAAATGAGCAGCAAGGTGGCTGCCCATTCATACCTGGGAGACTGCTCATCAGCTCCTGGCTTCTCCAAAAATGAAAGATTTCAGTTTTGTTCCAGATGCTTACAGTGCTTCAACACTTGCCACAACAGAGCCATAGAGTCCACTTTATTGGTTCATTGTTTTTAAATACCTTTGCTTTTGGGTAGATCTGTTGAGATGATCTTTGCTTCCAAGACAACACAAAGCAATAGAATGCGAGATTTTGCTGTTTCTTTCATGGCTATTGTTTGCTAGTTTTGCTCTGCCTGAAACACAGCAGAGTGTCTGGATAGTGGCAAGAGTTTCTGTACTGCAGTGTCTAATGGAAACTCCTTGCTGCAGTTCAAGCTCTTCACTTTGCTCCCTGACATTACCATAATCGTCCTGAGCACACTAACAATGCCTAGGAATAGGAATCGCATGTGAAAAAAAAAGGTGATGGGCTGTAGAAGATTTAGTTGGTGTTGGTTAACTCTGGCTGACTGCCTTTTTTTAACTTACATGAACCACTGGTCAAAATGACAGTTTTAATTGTCTTGAAGTGGTATGGGCATTCTAAGGAGGAAAGTGTTACAGAAAGTAATAAGCACTTAAGAGCAACGGAATAGCAGCGATACCAATAAATCTACAGGGCAGTGTGTGCAGTATGGTGGCTTAGATCACAATCAGATTTATTTGAAACTAGCTGAACAAATAAATTAAAAATCTGTTCCTAACTTCTCATAGAACTTTTTGATGCTTGAAATTTGGGTACGTTCTCTCTCTGCTTTTGGGTTTTCTCCTCTCCCACTGGAGTGATAATTACAGTTTCTCACTTGGATATCAAGAGCCTAAAGCCTTCTAGAGAAGCCAAGCAATTAGTCTTTGAAAATGTCTCCCAGTGTAGGGTTCAAAGAGTGATAGTGCTAGTTTCAGTGATTGTAACTAAGTACTTCCTGTATTGACTTTGCTGTTTACAGGGTTTACTGATGTCATCAGTCATAGAATCACAGAATTGTCTAGGTTGGAAAAGACCCTTAAGATTGAGTCCAACCATTAACCCAGCACTGTCAAGTGCACCACTAAACCATGTCCCTAAAAAGCACATCTGTATCACAGTTCAAAATGTCTGGGTCTGTGATAAAAAAACCTCAAGCCTTATAATGGATTGCCAAATCGTTCCGTAGTAAATGCAAAAGATGGGTAAGAAAAACTGCATAGACAAAATAGTAGTAGTAGTTCCAGCTTAGTACACAGAAACTCGTTCTTCTCACCTGTGCTTTTTTGTGTGCTAGTGAACTTCAGCAGTTTGTGAATCGTGCTGTTCGTAAAAGGATGGAAATATTGTCTTGTACAAAGCACCACGTAAGACAATCAATTGCCTTCAGCTTTGAGGGGTGAATGTCGAAGAGCAGAAAAACTGGCCATCAGAACACAGAGTAACAGCTTAAATGGTCTCTGATCATGGAAACTGTTCTTGCACAGCAATTAATTATTTGTTTGTGTTACAGAAAGCAATAGAACTTGCTAGCAAGGCAGCGCAAGAAGATAAAGCAGGAAACTATGAGGAAGCCTTCCGCTTGTACCAACATGCTGTGCAGTATTTTCTCCATGTTGTTAAATGTAAGTGTAATGCATTGGATTATTAAGTAGAGTTTAGAAGTCAGATTGCACAAGAGTAATCTCTTATGTTGACATCAGTATTTAAATTTTTGCTCTCATCAACAGTTGATACTTGCTAATTGTAGTTTGACTGAGGTCATATATTTTGCAGCTTTTGCCTTTACTGTGTTGTGTGCTTGTGCCATTCTTGTAAGAAATCAGATTATTTTTTACTTGTGTTTTGTTTTAGGTTTTTTTAAGACAGGAGGCAGATGTTTGCTGTCTCTCCTCTGGACTTTTGTAGCAGTGTTTCAAGCTGGCCACTGCACGAGGAATATATGACAATAAGTACAGGGATCCCTGTATTTCTGTTGTGCTGAAACCGTGTTACACATGAAGTCCTTGCTGTATCTGCAGAGCATTTGTTGCTCCTTTAATTCATGCTGCTTGCCTTTCTACAGCCTCTCTGCTGGCATTTTTTGCTCCTTGATATCATAGTCTTGCTGTTCATCTTGGCCAAGAAAATGTATGAGATGGATTTGTACATAACAACTTTTCTTCGGTTTCCATATTCTCATGATTTTATGCCTTTTCACACTTCTGTGTACCTTTTGTGCTATGTTCAGTGTTTGTATGCAAGGAATGGGCTTTCTTAATGTAGGTACAGCCCTAATCTAAGTTTGTTAGCGTTGCTTGCCTGACATAACTGCACTTACAGATCTCTATGATTTGAAAAAAATACTGTTTTCTTTATAGTCCTCATAGTTTCTTTATAGTCCTTTATTATTAGGATAATCTGTGTTTATCACTTCTTATCCATTTACATCTTACAGACTTTCTCAGAATATCAGTTCCTGTGCTTTTAATAATACTGATGTACTTTCGGAAACTAAACACATAACCCTGACATGTTGAATTTTGACTGTTGATTTGAAATACTGTAATAGTGATTATGAGAACAGTGTGGCTGTTGGAACACACCTAATTCTTTCAGATGTTTTATGTAGTGTTTCTTTATCTTTTAAAATTAGCAACCCGTGGAAGAATCAAGTATGCTTCTAAATAAAAATTGCTTAGCACAAGCAGCTTCCTGAATAGCTATTTTAGAAAAGCAGTTATTAAGGCAATGTCTAGCAGCTTGAAAGGCTGACAGAAAAGCTTCTAGTGCTGTTGTTCTTAATCCTTTAGAGTCAAATTTTAAGTCAAGGCAATGTTCAGGTGTATGTTTGATTTCTGTTACACGGTGACATCCTTCCTGTAACTTCTTTCCAAGGTATAGTGGAAAAATAAGTAGTTGAGATGTTTGGTTATGTGGTGAGTCCTGAGAGAGGTATACTGATAAGATATAAAGAAGACAGGGATTTAGTCTTGTTTTTTGATTGATGCACGTGTGTTTTGCTGTTGACAAAGAATTGTTTCTCTTCAAACTCTTAGATGAAGCACAGGGTGATAAAGCAAAACAAAGCATTAGAGCGAAATGTACAGAATACTTGGACAGAGCAGAAAAGCTGAAAGAATATCTGAAAAAGAGACAAAAAACTGCACCAAAACCAGTTAAAGAGTCTGGTCCTACTGATGGAAAAGGGTATGTTTTTGGAGAAGGTAAAGCTTCCTGAACTCTGCTTATTCCGAACTTCAGCTATTCAAGGATCATTTGCACTTGTGTTTTTGAATTGCTTCAGATGACTTCTAATGCTGAAATACAGTGGTCTAATAAAAATAACATGACTTACCATCACAAGCATTTCTCTGCTTGTTTACTGCAATGTGTGAAGATTTGCATAGGAAATTCACTGAAGAATGAAAGCTATTTCAGACTAACAGCTGAATCCAATGATTATTGGATTTAATGGCAATGAACCAAATGACCTTTAACGTTTCTCTGTGTTTAAATACTTCCTAACTAGAAAATAATTTCAGACTGATGATTACTGGGTTTACTGAGTTTGATCTGTCTCACACTTGATAAGAGATGAAAAATCCTCTGTCGGGTGAAGTTCTGTAAGGTGGATTGAATCACTCTAATGTGTTGCTGCTGCCTGGACTCTCTGCTGCTTCCCTTTTATTAGATTTGTTTCTTACTTTGTGTATCAGAGAGGTGAACAAGCAGAGCCACCTAAACAAGCTGAGCCTCTTTTGCATATGCCACAGCCTTTATGGGGATAGGAGAGAGGAAGGGTTCAGGATGATACCTTCTGATGGGGCTGCCCTTTTTGCAGCCCTGAATGGCTAAAGTTGCTCAGTTGTCTCTTAAAACTTCACCTGATTTTCAGTCTCTTCACTGTGTACTTGTCTCATCAGTTTGGGTTTTTTTGTTTTTTTTTGAGCTGTATCATTTTCTGCTTATTTATAATAGAAGGAATTGGTAATACACAGAGGTTACGTATATTTTCATGACCTCTACTTCAATTCTTCACTATCTAGTCTCTTTTCCTTCTTTAACTTCCAGTTTTCTTTGCTCTAAGATAGAGTTTCATGGTACTAGATGGAATTGGCCAGGTCCTGTTCCAAGTCCAGACAGGGTACAAGTGCCAGTGTCTACAAACAAACCATTCTAGAGCTTCTGTGTTCTTGGATATAAGGGCTGTGGTTCCTAAGGGCTGGCTCAAAACATGTAGAACTGTGCTAAGAGAGCTCAGACCCACAAGAGGAAATGGAAATGGTGAGAAGGGTGAATGAGAAAAAAATTGTAGAAAAAGTTTAGAAAAGTGTACTCCTGCTTTTCTACAATCATGTAAAGGTCTGAAAGCATCTCTGTGTTTTTTTCATTCCTCAGCCTGCTGGGTGTTCTGCTTTTTGCATTCTGATTTTTATTCTAAGACAGCAGTCTCTCTTACTGTATTTCAACATTTTGTTTCCAAATCAGGAATGACAGTGATGGGGAAGGGGAATCAGAGAACCCTGAAAAAAAGAAGCTGCAGAATCAACTTCAAGGTAATTTGAAGCATTCTTTTCTTTAAATAGAGGTGACTTCAGTCAAACAAATTCCTACATTTTTGCCATCTAAATGTTATGGATTACTTAATGTCTGTTAGTGGCTCAACTAGTATGTACTCTTCACATGCCAAAGCATGGCCTTTATGGAAATATGAACTTGTGTGCCATGAACTTACACAATGACTGTGTTGAAATGTATCTCTGGTACCCTGTGCTTCATGTTAAAATTGTATCATCTATCAAGATAGCGTTTTCCAACAGAAGTTGCAAAATCACAGGTATTGGCCAAACTGGATCAGTATTTTTTACTCTGAAGTGCAGTAGAGTATTGCCTAGAGGCTAAATAAATGAACATCATAGAAATACTTAGTGTAAGCAGGGCTATTTTCACACAAAAAACCCCTTGTATTCAGGTTTAGGAGTAAAGAATATGGATTCTTGCCCATTTTTAATAACAGGCAGCATTTCCTTATATGCAGTGATGATGCTCTCCCAGTTAAGTACCATAGTAGTTTGAAGTTTTGGACTCAAATGCAGAACACAGTCAGTGATGCAATGCATAGCAGCTACCAGCAGTTTTGTCTGTAGAAAAAAGGCAGATTTATTGATGTTTACTACCCTTTAATGGTGAAGAACTGTTCAGAGTTTCCCTACCAGAAAGTGCTTATGGATCTGAAGAAACCTCATTGTTCTCCTGTTTTTCAGTATAACAAAGATCAAATGCATTTACCAGATCTCTCTGCCTGTGTAATTTCAGGAGCTCTTGTATCACATTAGGAAACTGTGCCATGCTTTTTCTACTTCTCTGCATATTTATTTAATGCTGTGCACAGTTATATGGGACAGTTTCTTGGTTTTTAAAAATGACAGAAAATTGATGAGCACTGGACTCTTACCCTGTCTCTCATTATAAAGGCTTTGTTTCTTTTCTGCTATCTGACCTCAGATAGTAGTAGTAGTGGCTAGGATTACAAGATCTAGTAATCAGCTGCTAGCTGAGTTCCAAGTTTTCCCATCTAGAAGTAGCTGAGACAAAATTTTTAGCATGTCAGACTAACCCATCTGAAGTCTAAAGAGAAGGCTGAATTACAGCTCAGTTGGCTGAACTCATTGATTGAGGAAGATGAGACTTGGTGCTAAACTTTGAGGGAATGTGCCTTGACTGAGAAAATACTTCTGCAGCTAAGCAGGATCCATCTAACCTTTTGGATGCTTTCAGCCCTAGCTCTCAAACCTCTTTTCCATTAGATTATCCATTTGTTTGCTGCACATCTGGAGATACCCAGCAAGTTACTTCATCTGCTGGAGAATCTTAAAAATCCTTAGCTAGTGCAGCTTCATTGTTTAAAATGAAATTTCAATCTTTTTGGGAAGTGCAGTGGTGGTTTATGAGGAGATGGTGCCTGCAGGATTTCTACTAACTTACAAATTATCTATGGTTTATTGTGGTAAAACAATGTGACAGATTTCTTTTAATATAACATCCACTTGACTAATGGAATTCAGTGTTTCTATCTACTTAGAAATGCCTTGCTTTTATTAAGTATAGACATAGGCATGGATTTTTTTTTTCCCAACAAATGAAATTTATTGTGATTGTGAAAAGATATGTGCACCACTAACTTACACAATGTTTTCTTGTAGGAGCAATTGTTATGGAGCGACCAAATGTCAAGTGGAGTGATGTTGCTGGCCTCGAAGGTGCCAAAGAAGCTCTTAAAGAAGCAGTCATCTTGCCCATTAAATTTCCACACCTGTTTACAGGTCAGAATTACAGCATTTATCTACTATTGACAGTCAGGACTGGCACTGGGGCCTGTGAAGTGTGTTATGCCAACGTGTCAGAGACTCAAACCGAGCTCTTAACAAAGACATTGTGTTCCATCTGACAGAAGTTTCATGGGTAGATGCAGAAAACCCAAGTACATTAGAGGAGCATAATCAGAAAATAGGTTCAGTCTTTTTACAGTCTTTTGAAGACTGCTGGTTTCTCTCTTGCAGGCAAGAGAACACCCTGGAGAGGGATTCTCCTATTTGGACCACCAGGAACAGGAAAGTCTTACTTAGCAAAAGCTGTGGCGACAGAAGCAAACAACTCTACCTTTTTCTCAGTATCTTCATCTGACCTTGTCTCAAAGTGGTTGGGTGAAAGTGAAAAGTAAGTTGAAGTTGCCAGAGGTCCAGGAAAACTTTGTCAAGAAGAAATTAATATAGAGTGTGATAAATTGCTGTAAAGAATTTGAGGGAATGATCTTGTCTTTTTAAAAACAAACTTCAGGTGTTGCTATGCTTCATGCTGCAGTGCCATGTAAAGATACCATCATGTGCTGCATTTTGAGAAACTGTCTTCAGTGCTCAAGATAGTTTTCAAACTAGCTCAGAAAGATTTTGGGAGCACCATGGAGCCTATTTGCTGTCTGAATTCAGCTGTGATTGTACATTGTATCAGTCTGAAATGCTCAGTTACTTTGCTCCTTGGCATCTCCCCACTCATCTGTCCCAGCAGCTATGTGGCATTTCTTTGTCCTTACGGAGGTGGGTTTTTTTTCTTCATCCCAATTTCAAATAAAATCTGAAAGGCATAAAAGACTTGCAAAAATGGTTTGAAAGAGAGGAGCAGCCATGAAAGGGAATTTTGTGGATCCCTATGCTAGCTCTTCATTTGTTACTGTGTGATATATGAAGGCCCGGAAACCTGAAGTGACATGTTGGCTGCAGTCTGGAAGTATAGGAATTTGTCCATCTAGTCTTCCAAAAAAGATTTCCTGAGTTAATAAAAAGCTCTGGGTTTATCCAGAAAGGATTTTCATATAATGATAAGCATACTTATCGCAACCATGCTTTAATAGTTTGAAGTGTGGGACAACTGAACAACACTATTTAAAGTTGATAGAATGAGGAAGAAAGGCTGTTAGATAGTGTTTGAACTGAGGGGTTTTTTTTCCCCAGAAAGCTGGAAACCTTAAGCTGCTTTTCTGTTGCAAAAGGAATACAGAACTGGAGACAGGCTTGGCATTAGATTTTATGTTTGACTTCTTTTGAGACTATTGCCTGAGATTTAGAGCTGTAATACAAAGAATTTCTCAGCATTTCAAACAAATGTTTTTATATTACAATGTTTCTTGTCATATAGAAATTACTAAGTAAAGTTGCATAAAGATACATGTTATTTCTTACAAAATCTCTAGAATTAATTTGATTAAGTTACAAATGTTAAATAAGAGTAAGCCTTAAAGTCTTGTTCTTTTGAATCTGTGGTAGTTCGGTTTAGTCCAGGCTGTCATGTAGACATGTAAACTGAAAAAGGGCTTTTTCTTGCAAAACCATGCCTGGAGCACTCTAATTTTTTTCTCTTTGTGCTGGGCTCCTCGCTCAGTGTAATGCTAAGTCTTGGAGCTGCAAGAATGTTGTGTCTTTGAGTAGCTTTATGATAATGCTTTTTTTTTCTTGCTTTCTCTAAAGGAAATGACTGTATCACAGTCCGAAGTTAAGTGCTTTTACTGTTGTAATTATTAGTATAACTGAAGCTGTTTCCTTCTTTAAGATTAGTGAAAAACTTGTTCCAGCTTGCCAGAGAAAACAAACCTTCTATCATCTTCATTGATGAGATAGATTCCCTCTGCGGGTCAAGGAGTGAAAATGAAAGTGAGGCTGCTAGACGGATAAAGACAGAATTTCTAGTCCAGATGCAAGGTAAGTTTATTTGGCTTTCAGAATCAGAGAAATTAAGGTATGTATCTTAAGTGTGGCTTGCATGACAACGTTAAAGATATCTGCAGTTCCACCCCATTAAATTTTGACAACTTTAAAACAGTCTCTGTTTATCATCTAAACAGTGAAATTATTTCTGCCTTGATATAGGGGTTGGTGTTGACAATGAAGGAATCTTGGTCTTAGGAGCAACAAACATACCCTGGGTTTTGGATTCTGCTATCAGGAGAAGGTATGATGGCATTTTTTTCATGGTGTTAAATTCAAAACTGGTGTGAGGTTCATCTAGAGACTACTTAAGATGTTAATCCAGCTCATGTTTGCAGACATGACTAATGTTCTTCAACTCAATTGCATGAGATGGACCAAGTCAAACTAATAGCCCCCTGCCCCTTTAGAGGAGTAGGTTGTTCACTCTTCTGTTGGCCCTGTAGTTTATTTGATTTCTTGGTTAGCTGATTATGCTTGAAGAAATAGAGGAGTTTTCTGCTTGCTTATTAGTTTTCTGGTGAACTTGGGGGACAAGCTAGAAAATACACACCTCAGAAGAGCAAGAAGGGGTAGTGTTTTCCTTTTCAGCTCTTAACAAACTGGTGAGTAACTTAAGTTCTTTCATGGAAGTGTAACCTTATGCAGAAAACACCATGCTTTTCTACTGGTCAGGCATAACTTGGAATTTTTAACTGCTTTTTTGCAGATCAAGGGCTTCCATGCCTATATCTGATTAGTTGGATCTTTTTCTGAGCTACAGAGCAAGCAGAGGACAAATACAGTTATGTGACAAATAGGATTATGTTGGGTTGAGGACACAGCTTGGATAATGGCCATTTTTGTAGGCTAAGTAATCATTGATTTTTTGTGAATGACACTGACTTGTATTTATATATTTAATTCAAACTAGCCGTACTTTGATTTGGGGTTGGACCAGATGGCCTCCAAATGTCACTTCCCATCTGTATGACTGTAGCATTGTGTGAGACAGATTTAGAGGTGAATGTGCTGCTTAAAATTTCAGGTCATACTTGATCTCCAGCTTCAGTTGGGTCCACAGTACAAGACAGACATGAACCTGATAGAGTGGGTCCAGAAGGGTGCCATGAAAATGATCAGAACACCTTTCTTGTGAAGGCAGACTATAAGAGTTGGGGCTGTTCAGCCTGCAGAAGGAAAGGATCTGGAGAGACCGTACTGTGGCCTGTCAGTATATAAAGGGAGCTTACTAGAAAGGTGGAGAGATGTTCCTTTGTTTTGTTCCCAGGCCTGTACTGCCAGTACAAGGGGCAATTAATCATACTGAAAGAAGATAGGTTTAGATTGGGGCATAAGGAAGAAATTTTTGTGATGAGCGTGGTGAGACACTGGCACAGGTTGCCCAGAGAAGTTTTGGATGTCCCATCATTGGAAGTGTTCAAGGCCAGGTTGGATGGGGCTGGTCTAGTGGAACGTGTCCCTTCCTGTGGCAAGGGGGTAGGACTAGATGGTCTTTAAGGTCCCTCTCAACCCAAACCATTTCCTCATTCTCAGCAACATGAAAGACTAGTTTTCTAGCTCTTGCCCACAAGAACTAAAGGAACTTGTACAACAATGGCTGTAATAAAATTAATTTTTCATGGATTTGGGCCACTGTCTTGTATACCAGGTTAATGGTGTTCTACGGAATTTGGAGTCACTCTTGTTGGTGGGAGGTAATCTCCAAGCTGAGAACACATGCTGCTTCAAAGGAGGAACTCCACTTAGCAACGTTTCCTTGAGAATGACTTCAAATTTACTTCCATCTATGTGGTTGTCTTAATTTAGTTGGAGACTGTAGAAAGTTGTTCCATCAACTCGTTATCAGGCAGTTTTTTCTTTGAGTGTGAAATTTGTTCAAATACACTTCAACACTTAAAGACTTCTTCCTCTCAGTTTTTCCTTTTAAGACTCAAACTCTGCTGGAGAGTGTCTGGAAAAATGTCAGCCTGAAGAGAAGGTTTTGTAATGAAAAGGAATCAGTTGTTATAATCTGGATGTTAGCTTATGCTAACTAAAGTATTATTTATGAGAACAGCTTGCTGAATATTTGCCTTAGATTTTTATTTTAAATGTTTATTGTACTGAAACTGCTTTTTTCTAATATTGTTAGGATCAAACGATGTACTCATTTGCATTAGCTCTTTCCACTGTGCACCTGCATGAGCTTACATCTGTGGAACACTTTGGTGTTTTCTTTTTTAAACCAGGTTTGAGAAGCGTATTTATATTCCTTTACCTGAAGACCATGCCAGGGCTTCGATGTTCAAGCTTCACCTTGGGTCAACTCCAAATCTCCTAACAGAATCAGATTATCGAGAGCTTGGAAAGAGAACTGATGGCTATTCTGGTGCAGATATAAGCATCATTGTCCGTGATGCATTGATGCAGCCTGTTAGAAAAGTGCAATCAGCTACTCACTTTAAAAAAGTAAGTAGGAATTAAGAATTTTTCAAGTTATTCTATCTATGGGAACTGTCTTTAATTTGAAAATTCCTTGCAAATAAACTGAATTTAGTTTTGGGTAACACTGCATGCACATGAATGTCCCTTTTATTGACTGGGCAGAACAGTTCCTCCTTCCCCTGTATCCCCCCCAAGTCCTACCAGAAGTCCAGTGGAGCTAGTTTCTGAATATTCATGCTCTGACTCTTAATGCCTCTAGAGAGCATTAAAAAGCATTCAGTTTGCAGTTTGACTTAAATGGGAATGTTACAAAAGTGCTCTTTTTCTCTTTCAAGTTAAGTGGTACTTAACATGCTGGAAAAAAAAAATGTATCCCTCATCCACATGAGAACAGATGGATTATACTTAAGCACATTCTGTTTATTTTGCATATTTTTCAAACTGAAACATTAAGGTTCTTGTAAACTTCTGGTAGAAACACCAAATCAATGCTACTTGTGACAGTAGTGAAGATGCAAGACAACCGAGCAAGGTCTGTGTTTCACTGCTGCAATGTAACGGCTAATTTACTCTTACTTGGGTGCACACCAAAGAGTCTATTCAAACTATATCATTTGGCTTATCTTCCAGTTACCTCTGCATGCTATGTACTGACTTAAACATTTCTTCACCGTATTTGGGTCTCAGAAACTTTATCTGAACAAGAACCAATTCTTAGCCACCAAACTAAATCCCTTAAGTATGGGAATGTCTCTCCCCTGGAGAATTTGCACATATGGGCCTTGTTCAGTCAAATTAATTGTTCCCTGTAAACTATTAAACTCTTAAATGGGAAAAAAAAAAGGTGATAATATCAATGGTTCTAAACAGAGGTCAAAAGACATACAACATCTGTATTAGTTAAATAAAATTTTATTTGTACTATATTTTAGAATAGACCCAGACTAAAGGTATTTTTTGTTAACATTTTAAGTGCAAAGTTTGATTTTTACAGAGATTCATGTATCTTGGGTGAAGGTGGGTCAGGATATTCTGCAGAGCTGTGTGTTGCTGTAAAGGGAAGCTTTAATTTGTTGCTCCTTAAAAGAGCGGGTGTGGTAGGAAAAATTTTAGATCCTAAACTGTCGAGTATCATGTATGTTGTGTTGGCAGCAGTTCTTTGTCACCTCAGTTACAGTCACAGGTTTTTTAGCAGTAACTCAACCTGACATAAAAGGGTTAAGGGTCCTGAACTGAACAGCTACACTCACTTTGAAGATAGGCTCTTTTTTTTCAATGTAGTTTCTGCCAGTGAACACATTCAGCTTAAGATTCAAAGAGAGAGACACACTTAAATCCAGTATGGTCCAGAATATGAGAGGATGGTAAGTTTAACTTCTGGGGACAACTCACAGTAACAATGTGATGTAAGTTGTATTTGTTGATAAATAAACAGCTGTTTTGATATATCAGAGATTTTCTAGATGCTTGCTTTCCTTAAGCAGTGATGTCTGAATTATTTATCTGTTGTTGACTCTAAGCGACAATGGCATTTCTGGCTAAGGTGCTGTTAGCTTTTAGTGTTTTGTTCCAATTTGGAACAGTGTGAGGCATGTTTCAGCTTGTCATGGAGCAATGAAATAACCTCATTTGTCACAGTTTACAGGACAACCCAAATGGAATTCTTGCATCTTACCTTTTTTTTGCTCAGAAAAGAAAAACTAAGGAAAAGACCCCACAACTGCAGTACTTTGAGGGCTCTGACATAAGCCAGGTTGATTCCATTTGTACTGTTAATGCTTTGATTGGATGTGATGTTGTACTTTTATAAGGAAAATCTTAGTGTTATTATTTACATCATAACAGATTACTTGCCTCAGTCAAACAGCGCTTACCTCGCTAACTAAAGTTAGTAACTAACTTTAAACTTTCCTTGCTTTGTGTGAGAATACAGATTTGCCAGAGTGCATTTTGAATATTACAATCTGCTCTCCAGCATCTTGCTCTAAATTCAGCTTGGAGTAGCAAATCCAGTTCTGTCAAAAGCAGCCAGTTAGTGGTTGTCCTGCAGCGTCTGCATATACTTCGAGTTCCTGCGGATGTGTGGTGCTTCAGGTAGCAGTGAAGGAGAGCAAAATCCTTGGTCCCAGATAGTGTGCTGCAGAAAGGGAACGGACACCTGGTGCAGCTGGATTGGGTCTATCCGTGTGCCTGCGGAGGGGGGAAAAGAAAGGATGTTTTGTTCTCCCGCTAGGTGGCGCCGCTTCCCACGGAGCGCTGCCCAGGTAGTTCCGGGAAAGCTGCTGGGAGCTTTGGAATGTGGGATGTCAGAGCAAAAAGCGCTGGGAAGCTTTTAGAGAGCTGTTAACCAGTGATGACTGAGTCCGCAAAGTAACCAGGGACCAGGACGGGTGGTCTTCACCAAGTAGATTTCCTGGCATGTCAATTTTCCATAGAAATCCTCGTCCTTAAGAGGAGGTGGCTTCTGGGATTTGACCTGATGAGATTTTAAGTATCTGGCTACAGCTGCATGTTTTCAAGGTGAATAATACCAGTACACTTAAAAACAATTTCTCTTTCACAGGACATATGTTCCCAATGGGTAGGGCATCTGCATAAAATCAAGGAATGTTTTTGCTTAGGATGCTGTTCAGCTTCTGCCTTTTGTCTTCAAAACTATAACTCCTATAAACTGTGTTTTCTTATTTGCAGGTAAAAGGACCATCACTGTCTAATCCAAATACGATGGTAGATTTGTTCACCCCTTGCTCTCCAGGTGATCCTGAAGCCATAGAAATGACATGGATGGAGGTCCCAGGTGATAAATTACTGGAGCCTGAAGTTTCCATGGTAGGTATTCTTTGTAGCATTTCTTTCTTGTTTTGTAGAACTCTGCAAAGACTTTAGGTAAAGAGTATTTTTCAGGGCAATTGGATGAGTTGTTTGTTTTCAGAAATGCTGGGCATACCATACATTTGAATTCTCAACATATAGCGCTACAGTATGGCATGCTTATGAAAAAGACAGCTGTCTATCCCTGATAAGCATTTCTTACTCTTGTCTGCCGGCATGCAGCTGCTGTCCTTTCATCCACAGACAGTATCTGGCTCTTCCACCATTCCTTCACTTGGCTTTTATTCATTTAAAACCTTTGGGGTCCCTGCGCCACGACACGCTTTCTTCCCATCACTGTGGCATTAATACTGGGAAACAGAAAATTACACTCAGTGTTAATTGGGAAGTGATGTGCTGTAGGTAAATATTGCCCATGAAATAGATACCAGCATAAAAAACAAAATGTAAGATGATTTTGGCTGTAATTATAGTTTTGGTTAAAATTAATCATAGGTGATACAGCTCTTTCAGCTGTTTTCTTTGTGCATATTAAAATACTTTCTTTGGCCTTGGGAATAAAATATGTAAGACAGTTTTCAATTCTAGCTCACTCTTAAGGAAAAAAAACAATTGCTGGACACTCATTCTGTATTTTTCCCCAAGAGCAACAAAAGAAGATTCTGAATTTAAGTACAAAGATTGTGGGAAGCACTTAATAACAAATCTATGCTGCTGTCATTTCCTGCATGCAAGCAGTCCTGTAATGAATGAAAGAAATTTCATGGGGATCACAGGCACTGCTTTATAAATAGAACCATCTCTGTATTTCTGAAAAGAATTTCCTGTGCATATTTGCATACTGAGGAAGCAGAAAAGGATTTGTGCAGGTGCAGGCCTGCCCTAAAACTTCTGCCTGCATGGTCTAAGTGGATTTTTAATCAGTGTTTCCTGGAGTTAAATACAGCAGTTCCTTGTCTGCTCAGACTTGTACCTGGGCTCTCATGTGCTACAGGCAGTTGTTTCAGTGTCCAACATCAGTTCTTGTCCTTATAAAGATTAGGCTTTAACTGTTTTTAAGCAGGGTACCTCTGGTACAATGAGACAAATATAATGTGTAGAAAATCATGATTCTAACTTTTGGATTTATCCATAATTCTATAGTAATATGAGGTGTTGGGCAGCTACTTTTTTCAGTTGCCTTTGGCTAGGAATTGATTAGTTTTCTTTCCCCTTTTTATTCATGGGGTGTTTTAACTGCTACTTTCAACTCCATAGACCTATGATTTTTTTCTAAACTCCATTTTCTAGCATCTAAATATTTACCTAGGGAATTGGCTGAATTGAAGAGACAGAAATTACCAGTCACGAGCAGGTAAATTTTGCTAGAGATGAATCACAAACTCCTCTTCCATATTGCTGAACTGTGAAGAGTACATGGGAACATCTGTCTATTTTCCACTCTTATCTGGTGAAGTTAAGCACGGGTTGAAAATAGTAACTGACCAAAAAAAAAAGGAAGTTTAGTTCTTTTCAATAAAAAGAGATTAATAAAACTTGAATGGATGAGTGACTTAAAACTAAACCTGAGTTTGTGGTTTTGTTATGGGAAAACTCACTCACCATTGTCTGTCTAAACGGGTTAAAATGCTGTCTCTGTGCAGAAGTGTTCAAGCTTACTTAAAGTTTTGTGTAAATAGGAATTTTTTAATGGGTTTTTTAATGCATATTTGTGTTGGCAGCACAATTGCTAGCAGTGGTACTGTACTTGTTTCTGAAAACACTTTTTACTTTTTTCTGACAGTCCGATATGCTCAGTTCGCTAGCTAGCACAAAACCAACAGTAAATGAACAGGACCTGGAGAAGTTAAAGAAGTTTACAGAAGACTTTGGTCAGGAAGGCTAAACCAAAGATATGTGTGAAGCATTAGAACTTTTGTTTTCTTTTTAAAGTATTCTTGTGTCTTTATTGATGGCACTTCAAATAAATGCCAATAAAATCACTCCTTTCTTACTTTGCAGAAGGAATAAAAGATACCTTTGCAAGGACCCTTAAGCTTTTATATTGTATTGTTTTCCTCAGATGTCTATTAAATGTCTTCTATTGAAAAATAATACAAAAATGCAATTTTAGGTTGAGACAGCAAAGTGATGTGGTAATGTCTACTAAATACTAGAAAGCTTTAAATTATTAGTTCCATTTTAGGTGGTATATTAGACCTGATTACAAGTGAGTTTTAAACTCCCAGTAGGCTCAAAAACTTTTTTGAGGGGTGGGAGAGAACATATTTGTCAGGTGTTTTTGGTATCAGTCAATCAGCATACATATTAATTGCTCTCATCTCGTGTAGGAAAATGCAACAAAATTTTCTAATCAAGCATACTGCAAATGTGGGTTTGCTGTTAAAGTAAGAAAGAAAACACTGTGAGGATAAGACTACATGGGCCAGTACTTCGATTAAATATTGATGGACCTGTTATTTGGCTCTTTCTGCTATGCTGTGTTAAAATTTTGCCTTAAACAGCAAGCTTTTGTTTTTAACTCTTTACTAGCTGGTACACACTCTGACTATGCAATTTAACACAAGTTTGTTAAATGCAAGTAACTCAAAAGGTGTTTTGCTGGCTGTTCCTGGGGGGTTGTTTGGATTTGTGTTCTCTGTTGTTCTGGTTTTTTAAACCTGGATTCACTTTTTGCAGAGGTTTGACTAAAATTAGAAAAAAACATTAGTAATACCCTGTAAGATCCCGTGTGTTGAGGCTGGCAAGGTATATGTAGTCTTTGGAGAATGTATGGGAGGTATTTTGGGAAATAGGATACTTCCACATGCAAGGAGATTAGAGCAGATGTTTTAGCCACAGACTTTCCAGTGATAAATTAACCCAGAACCACTGGTAACTGTAGCATATAGATTACATCAATTTAGTGCTTATATTTTGAGAGAAGGCTGGCAGTTTAATATAGAAGTAGCATTTCCATTGCTCTTTTTCTGAAGAACTGCAAATGGAGATGTGCCTGAATGTAACTTACAACACTACAGCATCAGCATTGAGTTCGTGCCTTGTAAGTTTGCACTGGCTGTAGATATGAAACATCATTAGGATATCTAGAATACTCTATCTTCCATTATCATTGTACAACTCTATCCTGCAAATGGTTTGTTTAACTTGCATTAAAAGAAATTTGCACATTTTAGGTGTGTATGTTCTATGTACATATGCACATATATGATCATCTTTTGATGGGGTTTGGTTTCTTTTATGTACATATTTTGTGTACTTTATAAATCATAGGATGGGTGACATTTTCTGTACTTAAATGAAGTAAAATGTTATAGTACAACATCAACTATGTTATTTGAGTATTTCTTCAATGTTATGTTCAAGTTTTTACTGCTTTATTATTGTCTTAGACTTTTGTTTCAATGTTTAATAGCCAAACAAAGTAGTTAAAAATGCTTGATCTGCAAGGTGCTGAGCTTTTATATACTAACATGATGAAACATTCTTTCCAAAATCCTTCAGTGACACAGCTTACCTTTGTCTAACATCAGAATGTGTAGCTGTGATTCAGTGGGCTGCGAATCTTTCTGTCAACCTTGCTGGGGACGGCAGGAGAGGGAGTGCGTGAGGGCAGGAATTCCAGTGTAGGTGCAGGCAACTGTGGTTAGTAAACTTAATCCTCGTTGCAACAGGATCACTTTTTTGTAGTTTTCTCTTGTGAACACTAGAAGTGAGCCACATTAGTAGCAGGGCTGTCATTGAGAGGTTTGAGGCTACTATCTGAAGTATTTGTCTCTTGACCTTTTTTAAAATGAGAGTCCTTACTGCAATCCTGCAATCTTAAAATTCTCAGGAACATTTTCTTTTTTTGTTTTCTTTTTTTTTCCTTTTTGTGGTAAGCTGATTTGTCCTATGAGTTTCCATATGCTTGACTGTGTAATCTCATACCTTTAATGCAAAAGAAAAGTATATTGTATGTTTTAAATTTACATCTTGCTGCTTGCTCAGATGACATCTGTAACAGAACCTTTAATATTTGATGTTGAAAGTTGTTTTTAGAAATATATTCCAAATAAACTTTGCTGCTTAGAGTTGCAGCTACAAGGGCAACTTTTTGGTTTGCTGTCTTTGTAAAATGACAATAAATTAATCTATCCCACAGAGGTTCTTAGCCAAGTTATCCCACAGTAGATGATAGCCAAATGAGGAGACGTGCAAAATCACTGTTTAGTTTCCAATGTTAATTGAAAATACTCTAAATGCAAGACTTTATGAAAAGTTATATTTGCTTTGAATAATCAAAATCTCTGTAAATACTGGACAAATTAGTTGTACATTTTTAATGAGGTCTGATCTCTGCCTGGTTAGCTTACAAATTATTTTCATAACTTCTGATGTTCCTGCTTACTCTGACTGCAATATGAAAAAATGTCATTTTCCTTCCTGTGCATAAAATAATTTTTCAATTAAATCACTTATGTGCTTGTGTTCTTCACAGATGGTTGTCTCACATTGACATTAAATTTTGGATTTCCTGTCACTTCTGCTATCTCTCTTGATGCATGTACTTAGAGGGTTAGGAAAGCTCAGTAAATTCACTTCTTACATTTTTTCCTACATTGCCTGACTGACCTCAAGTTCCAGAGTCTTGTTTCCTCCCTGATTTGCATACTGCCTTTGTCATTCTCTAGCATAACAAAAACATACAAATCTTTTGTTTTCCATAAATCTCTTATGTTTTTCATTTGGTTTTGTTTTTCAAGTCTGCTTGTCTTTGAATACACTTATTGCTTTTGTTTTAATTAGTGGAGCAGAACAAATGTAGCTGAGGGAGATACTCAGGAATCTGCTTTTGTTCATGCTCCTGCCTGTAAGAATTTGCTCTTTTTGTCAGCTGGAGCAAAGAAGCTGCTGAATGTTCTCTGGTCAGGTGTTTTGATCTACTTTTTTTGTTTATTTAGTGTTCTTAAGAACAACATTCTGATTTTTTTTTGTTGTTTTTATGAGGATTATCTTGACAAGAAGCTATTTAATAATTCTGAATTTGTGGAAGCATACAGGAACATCTTCATTTTGCTGTTTACTCTTTCCTTCCTCCAGAATGACAAGCTTATTTCATGATTGGCTTCCATACATGTTTTTGGTCTTAACCAGATTCACCCTAGTAATCATGGTTGATTTAAAGTCACTCCTGTAACTTACGTAAACTATTGCAAGAACTCAGTGGACTGTTTGTTTCATACTGTGCTGCTATTCCAACAGATAATTAACTCTTATCAAAACTTTGCTCCTTTCATTCTTGAGCAGGCAGCTTTTGTTGTAGCTCTTGTGGCATAGCTTCAGTGCTTACCCCTTCAATTTTTCTTCAGCTTTTTATTAACATATTAATCTAGGGATTTTATTCCACAAATCCTCTGTCATCATCATTAGCTGTGTAAAAACTCCTTTAATTGGTCATTCATCCTCTCCTGGCATTTGTGTGGTGACAGCCCAGGTATTAGATAAGATTGTCCTGTTTTTATCTTTTGGTCCCTGTGACCTAATTACAATCCTTCCTCTCCCTCCCTGCCTCTACGTACACACACCCTTCTGATGGTAGCTTTTTGACTAGGTCGCTGTTTTGTGCCATTTTCTGTTTGCCCGCCTTTGCACCCTTTCTACCTGAGAGGCTCCAACTTGATGAATAAACACTCAAGGATACTTCTATCCTTTGACGCGTCAACTCCAAGTTTGAGGATGTTGGAGTCCATCTGTCCGTGCCACCTGTGCACGGTACCTGCCATGTGCACAATCTGATAGTCTTTTGCAGAAATACTTGATATTTTGGGGCTCATTTATTTGAACTTCTCAACCATTAGTCATGAAAAACAACACAATGTCCTATCTGCATCATAGCAGGAGCCAAGTTCCCTTCTGAATAGGCTGTGGTTGTGTTTTGAGACATCTCCAGGAAGTAAGTCACCAACACCTGACACAGGCCTGATGTTGATAATGCAGCCAGGGTTCTCTTTCCTGCTTGGTGACCTATTATCAGATGCTGTGACATGAATTGGCAATACTTACTTTTGCTTACCTTCCCTCCTCCTCTGCTGCTTCAACTCATTTAAATCCAAGCTATTCAAGGCAGGGACTTTGCTTTCAAACATGCTCAGTGTCACATGCGTTCTGTCAACTATAAACAGTAATTTCCTCTGACTCACTCTGTTGTCGGTCCGATGACCGTCCACAGGTAATTTGTTACAAAAATCTCAGCTGGAGCAGTTGGCTGCTGCTGCTACTCTGTCTGTCTCAGCAAGAGAGAGTCAGCTGGGTGAGGGACTGAGAAAGTTCCTATAAATATCACCATCTCATACAGGAAATGTAATGGCAAATGAGGACTGTTACTTGCAGCTGTGACTTAGACTCTGGCAGAGTCAAGTGAATCATTTACCCTATAGAAAGTTAAGAAAAAATAAAAATTAAAACTATATGAATTCAAATTATCATTTCTCTTTCCTCTCCTCCTTGAAGGCTGAACCATGGGCTGTAGCCAGGGGACTCTGTCCTATCAAGACCTTTTCTTTATGTAAGATTTTAGAAAATCTGGAAAAATTAGCTGATTACTGTTTTCAAATATCCCATTTAAAATGCCAGTTCAAATGCTCATGCTCTTGCCTGACTAAGCGTGACTTCACTTGAAGTTTTGATGATGTTTTAATTAATTAATCACAGCTATTAATTGCCCCATAGACAACTGAACAGCAAAGAAATTACTATTGTTTTAATATACCTGCTCTTGTTTTGATGTGGACTGGTGTGCTTGTTTCCAGCCTTGCTTGCCACTATAATTTAAAAATGTTTTCCTTTTTTTTTTTGTTGTTGTTGTTGTTCTTACCCGCCCAAAACCCTCATGCCCCTGATGCACGTGTCAGTATGGGAGCAGGCAGGCACTCTGCCTGCCTGACAGCAAACCAGGTGTAGCTGCAGCGTAGCAATAATTCCCACGGGAGCCACAGGCTCTAAACCCTTCTGTCCGCCCTTCGTCTTCACTCCCCCCTCACCAGCTTCGAGACAGAGCAGGGGTGCCCCGTAATTGGACAGCGCCGTGGCCCGGACTCACAAGAGGGCCGTCGTACTCGTGCACACCCCTGTGTGCAAACGCTGGTGACAGACACCTCCAGGTACCTGCGTGACCCCCGCCCTGCGCACAGCAGGCACTGCAAAGTCACCTTCACCCAGCGCTTGCAGCACCGCGAGGTGCCTGCCCGTGCCAGGTTTAGATGGGCTCAGTCCAGCTGGGAACAAATGTGCCGGAGCATTTATGAGGTTTCTTTGGAGTGGTGGGGGATAGTATTGTTCTTCCTGCGCAGTCTGAGGCTCGACCTGGGGTAAATGAATCCACAGAGACACGTGAGGGGGCTGTGCTTGAGATCCCCTGAAGCTGGCACAGGGTGGAGGTTGACTGGTGAACAAGGGCAGTGATGCTGACACTCAGGGCTCCTATGGGGTTTTGCCCTAGTTGTCAGCTATGTAAAATGGGTTCCACGAGCTTTGAGGCTATTTGCCTTATTCTCTTGGGCCTTCTTTTGTGTAAAGCATGCTCGCTTCACTGCAGTAGATACTGGAAATGCAGGATGCTTCTTAGAAGAAGAAAAAGGTTTTGATGAGAATTTTCCTTTGATGTGAATGTTAATTGGCAATTTATGCCTGCCTCTTTCCTGTTGCTTTTGACTAATTTTCTGGGTTTTTCGGTTCTCTCTAATTTTGGTTTCTTTCTTTTTTCTGTCTGACTTACCCTCTGTCCTTCACACCATTTTTTTTTTCTCAAACAGAAGATAAGGCATTGATTTCTTTTTAAATCCTATTTCAAAGCTCTTTATGTTCTGATATTTCTCCAGTGTTTATAGCAAAGCAAGTTTATATCCAACAAAGCAGAAGCTGACAGAGTGCCTCTGATTTCCTTTTTTTCCTTCAAAGCGACAGGCCCATCTGTACACGCTGTCCTTTCCCAGGCTGACAGCAGGAAAGCAATGGGCTGTACTGTTGTTAAAGGATGGAGACGGACTTGGAGGAGCATAAGCAACTCTGATGTATTTGGTAGCAGTGCAAGGGGGGAGGAATGGTTGAATTGCTTCTTTTCAGCAACCTATGTTTTACCTATTTCTTGGGTTAGAGAGGGAAAACTGAGCTATGTACAAGACATCTTCTGAATTTCCATTGCGTAGCAGCAGCTTCTCTGCAGTGCATGCCAAAGATAAATTAGCAGGGACTGATGGTAAGGGCATCAGTTGTGTAACTTCGTGCAAGAAATAAACACCAGCCTCTTGCCAGGGCTGTCAATATCCTGCGTGTTACCTGGAACTGGAAACAGATTTAATTAATGTTAAAAGATTGAGCAAACGAAGTTGTCTGAAGTACTTTGACAGAGAACCTGGCATGAACCTGGAGGAGGTAATTTCAATTCTTCCGGTATTTTTAAGAGTGCAGCTACAAAGCAGAGAGCGATGGGAGAGTACGGCGCTGTCCCACACAGCAACGTGGGGTAGGGCAAGCAGCTCTGAAAACGTTGAGGAGTTGTCAGTGAGAGGCACAAAGAAGACCTGGAGAGCAGGGTGGTGGTTTGCAAACACAGCAACCACCTAAGATCACCTACAAGAGGTAAGGTAAAGGTTTTTGAGAAACCAGAGCCCTACCAAGACTGCAAATCACTAATTCGGCCTTTTGTAACAAGACTGAGTCACATAACGTGAGCATAACAGACACGGCTTGCCTGGGATGGTATAACTGGTGGCTTGACTTGGGGTTATATAACTCGTACCTTAGCCTCCAAGCAGAGAAAATTCACAAAAGTTTAGGACCTGTCAGTTTTTAAAGATTACCTGGAGGTGTTTCCAAAGGCACAATACAAAGCACAAAATTATTCCTATTTTTGAAAAATACATTAGCAGCTTGGGCAGGAGCAACTTCATCACCAATTTGCTGAGTAGAAATAGGCCAGAAGTTGCTAGAAGTCTGACAGAAATGTTCCCCATCTGGCTAAAAAGTGAAAGCATTCATGGAAATACATATCCAGGAAGGTAATAATGACAGTAATAGGTAAAGACTGTTTCTGAGGGAATGCAAAACATGATAGAAACATTGCACAAGCAGTGCTGTAGCTTCAATGGTAATTCCTAAAAGGCATAGTTGAAAACAGCCAGAAAAGGGTCCCTCCTTCAGCACTTAGAGTTTCTACCTGAAAACCTAAGAAGGTATAGTGACCAAGAATTTCTCCATGAATGAAATTCTTTATTAAAGCTCTCTCTGTCACAGTGCCATTATATGAGCTTAGAGACTGTAACTGCAGCAGCTGTGGATTTTCTAGACAGGTATGGACCGAGGGCAGGTGAAGCCATGGTAATCCTCACATTACTCTTTTCTGAGTTTGTTAAACAAAAGGGGAGGGGATGTTCTCAGGCCTGTGAGACTCTTCCCTTCCATTATCCAGTTTTTCAGCAGGAAGTATATGTCACCCCACAGTAAGCACAGTCCTGGCATCTTCTGCTTGTTCATCCCCCTGAAGCATAGATTCCCTGTCAACACACATCTTTGATCCCTATAGTAGGCAGATCCTCGCTTTATGCACTCAGCAGTTCAGCTCTTCCCTAGGACACTGGGGAAAGGGGGCAGCTGCCACCAGCTGGAGAACTGTGAGGCAGGATAGGAGCTGCAACGGATTTTGCTGGAAAAGGAAGAAAGGCTGTACTGCAATGCTGACAAGTGGAAGGCTGCAGAGGGAAGGTGTGGAAAGTCAGAGCAACTCCAAAAAAGGCTGACATGTCACATTTTGAAATACTATTAATCGTAAGAATGGCTCTGCAGACCAATTTTAGGATGAAGACCTTCAAAGTACAAGGACTAAGCTTTCTCCAATAAAGACTACAGCATGTCTGCTTATTAGAAAAATGATCGCTTTTCATTAGGAATAAAAGAATCCCCTTACCCAGCATTTAAGGCACAATAAGTAGTGGAGAAAATCATGCTACACCTGAGAGGAAGGTGATTTTGGTGAAACTACATTTTCAAACTGACCAGTGTATTGCTTCTACTCATATAGTGCATTTTCTTGCACATGTTCAATGACTGTGGCCCAGTAGCGGGTTCCCAGGGGCTGGGTGCAATAAGGTGGGATGGGCAGCGAGGCATTGGGGTATCATTACAGGGTCAGGTGAACACACACTTCATGTCTCTGGAGCTTCATCTAGCCAGACAGCTGCGGTTATCTGTAATAACACCTGTGTTGTCTTGTAACCTGAACTTCCATTGTAATCATCTGCTTAAATATGATTTTTGAAGTTATAAGACCAGTTGAGAATGGGCGCTCTTATGTCAGCTGACAAAGTGGATGTCCCTGCCTGAAAAGCCTGCATTCACTTGTTGCAGATACTTAAGTATGATGTAGCACTGAACCTGTCAATGCAGAGAACAGCTATAGCCTGTTCCCTGCTATGCCTGTTCCTGGTCACTTTCAGCAGTATTTTTCCATGCCACCTGAGGAGCGGTAGGTTGCTCAGCCTTCTCTTCCAACCCACAATCCACAGCATCCCTAGAAATATTTAGCAAGCTAAAGGAGTCTCATGTCCAAGTGTGAACAGCAAACTGTACCAGTGTGAAGTCTGGTATAAGTAGGTGTACCAAATGAAAAGAAACACAGATACAAAATGAAGTCCAAGATCATCTTGGTCCCAAGTTGAATTTATGTCTTTTAAAATTAGACAGTAAAGATTTGCTTTTACTACTGGGTTGTCAATAATTTTATTTCAAAGATCTAATGCTCTAGATGCAACGTATCAGTACAGTTATTCCTTCAGCATAAAATAAAAAATAATTATATAAAGGTTCATAATTTACAAGTAGTTAATTTTGGATATTGTTTTCCTTTTTTTTTCTTTTTAACAACTATGCCAAACATGTTAAGCAGTTAAATAAGTTTGAAGTACAGTGTGAAGATCAACTTCTGACTTAAATAGTGCTTTCAGCACTTTCGTTTCCAGAGTGCTCATCCCAAAACAGCTGCCGAAGCCCTGGGGAACCAGGCTGGTGGCTGGGCTATATATGTACATGTCACCTGCTTTTGTACCACACGATCAGTCAGCCACCAACACCTCCTCTGCTGCCAGCAGGCAGCCCCGCTTCGACCCGAGCCCGGCTGCCTACAGGCAGCAGCTGTAGTGTGCACGCAACCCCGGGGAGCGATTCTGCAGGAGCCCCTGGGCCACCAGCCCTGCCCAAGTTCACACGACCAGGGCCCTGGAGTAGCTGGCAGCTGTGAGAGGGCTGGGATCCATTCCTGCTGCAAGTGGGTGATAGACAAGAGTACTGCAGCACTGGGAATTTCCCTCCAGGAAGACCCACAGGATCAGGCTGACATTTTTCCAGCAGAGAGGGTACCTGGACAGGGTGTTGTGGCCTGAGTACCCCTCTGGGAGCTGCGAGGCCCTGCAAGGCCAAGACGATCCTGTGATCTCTGCCCACGTGACCACCAGTGCACAGGTTGTTGTACAGCTACAGCAGCGCTGGTTTTTTATTTGGGCAAGAGCAGCCAAGCGGACAACTGGGTGTGATGCACATTTCAGTCACCCTACATTTGTCACCACCATATGCTGGCCGTCATTTCATTCCCCTTTCCCAAGTATCCTCTATGGAAAACAGTCACGGACAGACAGTATGTTAGCTCCTCTTCTGATCAGTACAGCAGCTCTTCTATTCCTAGTAACTATTCTTGTCAAGAGATAAGGGATCAAGAAAGTTGGTTGACAGGAACCATCTCTTTAGGCTGCCGTTATTTTAAAACCCGGAGCTTCCCAGAAATGCCTCTATTCTGGGATGGCTCTATTCTCTTGTAACCATTAATGTTAATTTCTTAAGAGGGCTGTTAGATGCCACATCTATGCTTGCTATTAAAAAAAAAAAAGAAAAGAAAAAAAGAAAAAAAGAAGAAGGAAGGGTGGGGAAGGCTAGAAAAGAAAGCAAGTCATTTTGGAAAGATAGAAGTTATTCTCCTTGGCCATGGAACTTTCTCACTGCTACTTGTTTCTCTAAATGCAGCAAGACAGGCTGAATGGAAATCACACCAAGAGGTCTCCAGCTTTATAACTATGTAACTTATGGATCATGATCTTCCCTCCCCCTTCCCAGTATGAAGAAAACACAACCAGAAAACTCAGGAGATGAATATTCAGGCACAATACAGGTGACTCCAGAGGCTGGAGGCTTCAACCATGCTACCTGCTCTTCCAAAACTTCATCCCTTCTCCCAAAGGCCTCTTAAAACAAGACGTGTTTCTTTTACATGTACCTGACATGTTTTGGGAGCATTTATCTTTTAAGAAGATCAAGAGGACATTTCTGATAACAGTCATTTGTCCTGTAGTATTGCCAGTTCACAAACTTGTTTCCACATTTAAATGATAACTTTGGTTCTGTAGTTGCCACACTTTGGCTCATACTGAATATCTCAACCCACAATATTGTCACTGCAAAAGTCTGTTGAAATATTTAAATTAACAAATCAGAGGAAGCAAAAACCACAGCTGCAACAGCGCTTACAGTTTTCTTTCATTGGCTTGTATTGTATTTCCTGTCCTTCTCTAAACACATCACTGTCGTATTGAAGCTTCTTCTGCAGATTAGTTAGCAAAGTAATGAGTATATTTTATCCATTCTTTCTCCCTCCCCATCCTCAGGGTATATCAAGGCATTGGCCAGCTCGCTCTTGAAAATTATACACTTTGTGATGTTATTTATGAAGGTCAGATTAATTAAGTATTGCTTTATGTATAACTGCAGTTTGGAGTGCTGTTATGATGTTTATGTTAGTGTTCAATTTCCAGTTCCACAGCCACTGAGAAAACAGTTCTATTGTAAACAATTCCCTTGTGCCAGGAACGCATCTCCTCTGTGAATGAGGTCATGTGAGATGAATACAAACCAGGTAACTTGGGGAGGACAAACTTTAGTTTCTGATGGCATTCTTTAAAAGAATCAAAAACATTTGCTGGGGAATTCATTGGTAAACTATATGCAGATCATGAGGTCTTTACCTCTGAATGCATTTTTCACACAGAAATACATGACACTTTACAATGCAGAGAACAAAACATGAGCAAACATTATCACAGCTGCACTGTCAAACCCAAGGTTGCTGAAGTAGCCTCTTAGCCAAAAGAAAATAGCAGTATGGATTTTTCCATGAAATCTACTATAAGGGAACTCCACATTAGTCTAGTAAGATGTGAACATTTAACTGTGACTGAACAGGACCATATCACGAGTTCAAGGATTGTAAAGGCCTTAAACAAATATGTTTAACTTTCATTTTACTAGGAGCTTAGTGCAGATGATTTTTTGCACTGATGTCATCACCTCACCTCAGTCTTGAGCGTTATATTGTGAAAGACAGATTTACCTCTGTCTGCTTTGCTTTATCTCTATACTGCTGACATTTGAGCTTTGAAAGCCTCAGCATCTTCCGTGTGGGAAGTCTATAAATAGCCTATAGTTATTATCTGATTAATATCCTCTTTTGTGTCAATTTGATATTGTTGGAAAGACAACACATATAGACTGTTCTATATGTAAAAGAGGAAATGAACATATTTGGTTGCTGCTTTTTCCTGTCCACATCTTATTTTGACTTCTGCTAACAACATAATTAACCTGTTTTTCCTAGATGGATCACTAATCAACTTCCATTGTTGTCACTCTAGCAGCTAGCATTTTATTACACACAATATTTTCCTCTCACTTCTTCGTACCTCCACCTCTGTAGCATGGGACTTAAAATGACACCTAAGACATATTCCAGGTCAATCCCATTTCAAGACTAATCCTTGGTTTTCTCATCCTTTTTCTGCATCAAATTCAGGTTCTTTGTTCTTTCAGAGGGGACTGCATAATCCCTGCCCACAACTCTGTTTCCATTTCCACCTACTCACTATTTCTAATCTCCTCTCCAATATTATTTTCACGCCCTTCTGCACACCCTCTTGCCTAGGGGATTTTAGTTTTTCTTTAGTTTTGGGGTTTTTTTTTTCAGAGGGGAAACTGGTTTGTACATGCTAATGACTGCATATTAACTAATGAGAAAAAGTAATGAGTGAGTTTTAAAGTTACAAATAGTTATAACTTAAATTTTAAAAATACCAAATGCAGGCATTTATGCTAAATAAGTACCTAAATATCTCAATCAAATTCATGGAATTATTTTATTCAGGCTGCTCTGGAAAGGTTTTTTATTTAATATTTGTTCTAATATTCTGCCTTAAAGCTGAAAACCAAAGGCAAATAACATGAGAAACCTGTAGTTTCACACAGCAGGGAACACCACACTGAAAAAAAAATTGGATGTAGAAGAGAGCAGTACAAATTCCAGCTACAGCCAGAAGAACCTTGTGGAGCTCAACCACTCTGCAAACCAAGCCTCACAGAACCTGCATCTGTTTTTACTGGAGGCGATGATGTAAAATAGGCTTTAAAACACACCGTGATAAAGTCTCTTAATTATCCTGCATAAAGGGTTTATGCTTTATACCTCACTGACGCACGAAGTTTCCCAAAGCAGAGCTCTCTGCTCTCATCCCATTCCGAGTGCACATCACAGGAACGTTCTGACACATCCCCACCATTTTTTTCACATCAACTGGTAACCTCAGGCAATATATTAACAAGTTTGTGTACAAACAGGTGCTTAATAGTCAATACGAGAAGTTTGCGTGGTGACCTCGGAGCAACCTTCCAGTATCTGAAGGGGGCCTACAGGGAATAGAGGGACTGTCAGGAACTGTAGTGATAGGACAAGGAGCAACGGGTACAAACGGAACGGGGTAAAATTTACGTCAGACATACAAAGAAATTCTTTACTGTGAGGGTGATGAGGCACTGGAACAGCTCGCCTACAGAAGCTGTGGATGACCCATGCCTGGCAGTGTTCAGGCTGGACGTGGCTCTGAGCAAGCTGGTCCAGTGGAAGGTGTCCCTGACGACGGCAGCGGGGTTGGAACGAGATGATCTTTAAGGTCCTTTCCAACCCAAACCGTTCTACGACTCTATGATTAACCAACAGCAGGTTTTTTTCCCCTTCCCCTGAAGAAGCCGAAGCTTCCCGCCCCACAGACGGGGCATTCAGGGCTAACCCCGAGCGCACGCCTCCGCGGCGAGCCGGCGCGCACCACCCATCTCGGGGCAGGCGGCAGCGGCGAGCCCAAGGGCAGGGGCCGCCCTCAAGCAGCGCTGTCGCGAAGAGGCGCCGCTACCGCCGCCAAGGCCGGGCTCTTCGGACCGAAGCCGCTCCTCGGTCGCCTCCGGAGACGCCGCCGCGGGCAGGGACCCCGCGGGCGGCAGCGCAGCGCCGCCGCTGCCCCGTAGGGGGCGCCCGCCGCCCCGTGAGAGCTCCCGCTTCCCGCCGCCCTTTGCCTCCAACCCTGACCCCGAAAACACCCGCGGGCTCCAATCTGCGAGCCCCGTCCCTGCCCCTCCGCCAATCCGCGGACGCCTTCCCTCCGCCCGCCGGCCAATCCCAGCGCGCGGGCCCGCGCCCCTCCCCGCCAGCCAATCAGGAGGCGAAGCGGCGGCCGGACCCTGCCCCTCCTCGTCCCCGTCCTCCTCC
>WBMZ01000073.1:0-57348 GCA_013400975.1 Atrichornis clamosus
CCGCCGCCCCCCGCCCGCCGCGGCTCCGCGACCTCCTGTGCGGGCTCGGCGGGGACCTGCTGCTCTGGGACGGGCCCGCCGCCGCTCTGCACGCCATCGGCCTGCGCCGCCTCGGCGCCACCGACCCCGCCGCGCTCGGCCGGTACCAGGTGCGGCCCGCGCTGAGGGGACGGGGAGGGGGGCGTGGGAGGAGGGGTGATGGGGGTGAGAGGGATCGTGTGGGGACAGGGGTTGTGTGAGGGGATGGGGGGACTGAGGCGGGGTTTGAGGGGAGAGGGAGCTGGGGGAGGCGGTGTGAGGAGATGGGGATGAGGAGGGGGGTGTGAGGGGATCATGTGAGGAGAGGGGCGGTGTGAGTGGCTGTGGCACCAGGAGGGCAGGGAATGAGGAGGTGTGAGGGAATGAGGGGTCGTGTAGGGAGGGGCTGGGTGTGAGGCGGTTGGGGGGTGTGAGAGGACCATGAGGAGAGGAGGGGGTGTGATGGAATGGGGAGGCCGTGAGGGAATTGGGGGGGTGGGTGGGGGGCCATGAGGGGATTGGCAGCTGTGCGGGAGGGCTGGGGGAGATATGAGGGTTGTGAGGGGACTGGAGATCGTGGCAGGCACGGCATTGAGGGGGTGCATCCCCCGAAGGCCCCTGGACGGTTCTCCATCCCCCAGCCCACCCCCGAGGGTCCTTTCCCAGGGAACCCATTGCTTTGTGCCAGGGAGCCGGGTTGTGCCTCATTCTGTGCCGTGTAGCGCTGCATAAATTACTGTCCGAAAGGAAAACGAGTCGTACTTCTGCGAGTGCTTTGAATGGCTTGTGCTCCCTTGTAACGTTTGTGTTTTCAGACCCTTTTGTGCATAAACCCGCCCCTTTTCGAGGTGCACCAGACGCTACTGAGCCCCGCACAGCACCATGTGGCACTCATTGGTACCAAGGGGCTCATGGTGCTGGAGCTGCCCAAACGCTGGGGGAAGAATTCCGAGTTTGAAGGTGGGAAATCCACGGTGAACTGTAGGTGAGTGAGACCTCAGGTGGTTAATGACATCCTTGTCCTGACCCTGTTCCTCCATGCCCTCCCTTTCTTGCGGTCAGACCAATACAGAAGACACTGGTGCAAGGTACAGGTTGCATTGGGGTTGTGGGGACAGTCACAAATGAAGTTATTTTGGCTCAGGTACTTGCTGATTGTCAAATGATCCAAATAAATGACCTCTACGCTTGTTGCAATGGCCAAGGAGCAAGGTGCTCCTCTGTAGTATTGTCCGGCCTTTCACAGAATCATGGAATGGTTTGGATTGGAAGAGACTTAAAGACCATCCAGTTCCAACCCCCTGCCATGGGCAGGGACAATTCCCACTAGACCAGGTTGCTCCAAGCCCCGTCCAGACTTGAACACTTCCAGGGATGGGGCAGCCCCAGCCTCTCTGGGGTCTTCCAGCTGTGGTAGCTAAAAGCACATGTCCAGGCAGAAATTGGAGAGGGCTTCAAGTTAAAGCTGCCCCTCCAACTTTCAGAGTAGTATAGATAAAGACTTTGAAACCTTTTCACTGTGTCTCTAGCCCCTCTTTCCCCCACTTCCCCTCAGAAGTAGGTTGTGTGTTTCTGGTCACAGTGCAAGTTTCCGCTCTGTATTCCAGCACCATTCCTATTGCGGAAAGGTTCTTCACCAGTTCAACATCCCTGACTTTAAAGCATGCAGCCTGGTATCCCTGTGACACCTTGGAGCCCCACATCGTGCTCTTGACGTCAGATAACACCATAAGGTAAAGCCCCTGAGTGACTGATTATTCTGTGGATTGTTTTGTCATATCCAGTCTTGATTTGTCACTAGATATTTGCACCCTGCCATTCTTACCAGGGTACCAATAAAATAATAGGATGGGAGGAATTTCAAACTGAGACCAGGTGATGTTCCTGCATCAGCAGGGAATGTGCAGCACTGCCAGCTGAATGAACGTGGCTGCTGTTTCTTTCCTCCAGGTTTTACAATTTGAAGGTACCTCAGACACCCATCAAAGTGATTGCACTTTCGGACACTGAGGAGGAGACTCTTACAATCAAAAAAGGGTTGGTGTGGCTTCTTGTATTTTGAAATGCTCTTGCAGAATAAGCTCTGTATTCTCAGTTGTGTTTTTAATGAGCAAGTGATAAATCTACGTGAAAATCTGATGTGAATTCTTCAGTGCTAGCACTTCTCTCTAGCACAGTACCTGCACTTTTCCTTTTCTGTCTCTCTCTCTTTCTCTCTCCCTTTCTATTCCTTTCCCTTTCTCCTTTCCTCTCCCTCTCCTCTCCCCTATTCTTCTAGAAAAAAGTGGAGACAAAGTGTACAGTCAAGTGTTTGTCAGTAGCAGTTTGAAAAAGACACGTTGCCTTTAAGATGGGGTTAAGAACGGCTTTTTGAGTGAAGAAATAGATCATCTTTTTACTTCCCTCTTGGCCTAGTTGGATAAGAAAATCGTGCATCACAGTCATGTGCCTCACAGGATTTACCAGAACACCTCTTGTATCCTCTGAAGCTGTGGGGGCTCTGCAGAAATGAGGTGCCGTGAGGAGGATGTCACTTACATGCTTTTGCTGCTGGCAGTGGCACGTGGCAGGGCACTGCTGGAGGGGGGGGTTGGCAGTAATTTGGCAGCACATCCATTGGGACCAAGTTAAACACTGTGCTGTCACCATC
Source organism: Atrichornis clamosus (assembly GCA_013400975.1). Classification (NCBI taxonomy): domain Eukaryota; kingdom Metazoa; phylum Chordata; class Aves; order Passeriformes; family Menuridae; genus Atrichornis; species Atrichornis clamosus. The sequence continues at coordinate 2,669 of WBMZ01000073.1, forward strand.
ACTGCTGACCCCAGGCCTTGTTCTGCCCTGCCCCAGGAGAGCCTACACAGCATCCCTGGGAGAGACAGCCGTGGCCTTCGACTTTGGCCCGCAGGTGCCGGTGCCAAAGCACGTCCTGGGCCAGCGCGGCAGCGAGGAGGTGTTGGGCTACCCCCTGTACATCCTGTACGAGAATGGAGAGACCTTCCTCACCTACATCAGCCTGCTGCAGAGGTAGGGTGTTTGTGCAGTGCTAGGGTGGGAGAGCCACCTCTCAGCTGGCACTCTGTGATGGATGCTGGGTTATATTGTATTGCAGCCTGTTCCATCTCTGTGGCAGTGCTAATAGACTGGAAGCCAAAAACAGTGTGTCATCCTCTTTCATCCAAACATCATGGGTGTAGGTCCTGCTGCTGAGAATCCACTATGCATTATTTACCATCAGAAATCTGACATGAAGACACAGGGCTGTGACAAGATCAGTGGGTCTAAGGCTGTTAATTACTTTGTGGCCTTCAGTTCACAGCACAGACATCCTTAGCTTTGGATGAGGCTCACTGAGCCAGAGGCATCTTAAGAAAGGAGCATAGAGGGTTCATAGGCATGTTCTGTAATGAAAAGTCAAGACAGTTAATCAAGAATATAAACACGATCCAAGAAGAAATTGCTTCAGAACCCTGAGAACATGATGGAAAACATACAAGTCTCATATAGCTGAATATTAAAATGTGTGGTACTTGGGTTACAAACAGCACTGTGTGCCTCTGCATGAGACATGGAGCAGCACTGAGCAGATCTGTCTGCAGGCAAGGAAGTGCTCTTAGTGCATCTAAAGCTCTACCCAGAGAAATGCCACAACACAAAATGCTGCTGGTGAAGGGCAAGAAACCAGCTGAGTAATAATTAACATGAGCTTTCCATGAGTACTTCATGTTCTCATTTCAAAATCTTTCCCCATGAATTTTTTACAGTGTAGCTTTGGTTGCTTTCAAAGCATAAAATGTTATTATGAGCTCCAGTTTCCTCTCTGAGACCTCCACCAAGGAAGTGCAGGTCAGACTTATAATCCACAGAAGTTCTGGATTGCTGTCCAAGGGGAATTAGAACTCCCAGGCATTGGGTTGTTTGGTAGCCATGGGGAAGTCTCCTTCCACACCTGGTGCTCTGAACAGCCACGCTTCCATTGCAGCACTGGCAGCCTTGGGAAGCTGCTGGGCCCCCTGCCCATGCACCCGGCTGCAGAGGACAACTACGGCTACGACGCCTGCGCCGTGCTGTGCCTGCCCTGTGTCCCAAACATCCTGGTCATTGCCACCGAGTCGGGAATGCTCTATCACTGCGTGGTGCTGGATGGAGAAGAGGATGATGAGCAGGTACCTTGTCTTGTTTTGGTTTTTTTCTATAGGCATTTTTCTCTCTTTAATCCAAGTTCCTGGCTGCAAGGTGGCAGGATGCCTGGAAGTGCATGCCAAGTGCCAAAGCTGCATTCTTTTGGAATGAGGTAGTGAGTCTTCCTTCTGTTGCGGCCAGTCCCTGTGGCTCTCCGATGCTTTGATTTTAAATGTCAGACCTGTTTACCCTGACAGTAGATCAGTTTTTGATCAAACTTAATATGAACTGATTTAAAGAGGATCTTCTAAGAATAAACCTTGTTTTTTAATTAAATTTTTTTAAGTAAAAAAAAAAAAAATCTTGGAACTACTTTGACAATTAGACAATTAATACTCTTGCCTTTTAGCTATTTCTTGATGCTGTTTATGTTGGCATTCCTATTTAAATAATGTCTCACAGAAGAATTCAATGCTTTACAGTCAGAAAAGTCCTGGGACCCAAGATCTGATCTTATTCCTTCCCTGTACGTGTTTGAATGCGTTGAGCTGGAGCTTGCACTGAAACTGGCAACAGGAGATGAAGAAGATCCTTTGGAGTCTGACTTCTCATGCCCAATCAAACTGCACCGAGGTAGGGCCTTTGTTCAGCTTGTGGCTTTTTATTCCATGCATTTAGGATCCTCCAGTTTGCAAGTTCCCATTGGTGTCAGACAAACAGGAGGATTAGAGTAAGGATTTGCCTGGTGCCCTCAATAAGGCTGTGGAAGGAGCAAGCCTGGGACGGGCGTCAGTGTTTGCTCCAGGGCAGATCACACGTGGTCACACAGTACTAAATCCTTTCAGCTGAGGGTTATAAAGAAGTTGCTGCATCTGTGCTGACCTTGCTGTGGGGAGGGAGATCCTGAGGGAAGAATCAGTACCCGCGTATCCCATGTAATTGTGGGGCAGGAGCTCGGGCAGGACAGAGTGTTGGGGCCTTTGGGAACAAGCAGTTTGTCAGAATGCTGGTCTGCTGGTTCTGTCTGATCTGCCCTTAAAAACCTAGTGGATGGATACAGATGTGGTGTGACAGGAAGACTTTAAAACAGCTCATCAGGTATTTCAGACTCTTAATAACGTGGCTAACGTGTGTAGCTCTGTTTCTGGATAGGGACAAGTGGGTACTTGCACCAGGATGACAAAGCTGACTGGACAGGAAGTTGATGCACACCTTCAAGCAGTGTAAGTGTGAAGGATGAGTTTTTCTCAGTTCAGTGCCTTCTCTTACATTTTCTGTTTAAATTTCAGATCCCAAATGTCCCTCTAGATACCACTGCACACATGAAGCTGGTGTCCACAGTGTGGGCCTAACATGGATCAATAAACTGCACAAATTCCTTGGTTCAGGTGAGTGAGGGATGTGAGAAACAGCTGAACATCTGCCAGTAACAGGTTGGTGGATGCATGTGGTACTGAATCCCTCACCCTGCAGAGTGGATCTGATGCATCCTGCCATGTCTCTTTGTAGATGAGGAAGACAAGGACAGTTTACAAGAGCTGGGAGCAGAACAGAAGTGCTTTGTTGAACATATTCTTTGTACAAAACCACTGCCATGCAGGTAAAAAAACCAAACCCTTTCTAAATTGCTTTCAAATCAGGGAGTTGTTATGGAAAATGTTTATGATTTGTTGTCTTTTGCTGCATTCTTGCCACTAAAGTAATAAAGTTAGCTTAAAAGAATTCAAATAACACAACTAAGCAATTTGTGTATCAGGATTCTTAACACACAGTTAGGGAAATAGCTTCAATTCTTGTGTTACTGTCTGAAAAACCATGTGTCAGATCAGCAGAAATTTTTACTTCTATTTACCTGACCTTGGAGCTTTTCCAAAAGAGTCAACTTGCAGAACTTCAGGAACAAAGAGCTTTTCTGAAAGGGTTTGTGTTTTCTTCCCTTCAGGCAGCCTGCTCCGATTAGAGGATTTTGGATTGTTTCTGACATCCTGGGGCCCACCATGATCTGCATCACCAACACCTATGAGTGTATTACAAGGCCTCTCTTGTACGTGGTTCTGAACTGGTGTGAAGTCCATGACTGCTGCACCTCAGGATATTCCTATTTTTCATTAACTCTTCGTTTCACCCCAGACTTCTGCCCCTCTTAGGACACACAATGAAGTTTTGCCTTCTGAACACTCCCTGGCTGAGCACTAAAGTGTTATTATAGTAGTTACCTGCTACTGATAAGGTGTTTGCAGGGGATTTAATTACTCATATCACTTCTAGTGAGCAGGACACGAGTTGCATCAAAATGTTCTTGACAGTACTGGGGGTTTTTCCCTTCATTTTTATAATGACAAATCTGCAAATCAGAACCTTGTTTACAGACAGTGGTGTGGCTATTAATGGGCCACCGAGGTTCTGACTGCATGAAAGCAGAAAAAAAGGTGGGATTTTAGTTTGTGCTTCCAGTACTTTTCTTTGGAGGTGGTGGCAGAGATAGAGTAGTGTGGTAAATATGCACTTGCACAATGAAATGAGCACCTTGAGGGAGGACACTGTTTTCAGCTTATTTATTGCAGGACACTGTAATGTAGGACAGTGACCACCAGCAGAGCCTGTATTAACATCAGGTTCTCCTACAGCCCTTTTATTTATTTCACTGTTTGCACATAGGTGGACAGTGGCTTGGCAGGGTGCTTTGTAAAAGAGGTCACGCTGCTGTTCCAGCGCCTGCTTGCCTTGTTCTGGAACTTTCTTCCTCTTAAGTCAAAGGATGTTTATGAGTCTTGCTAGTTTGAGCTGTGACCAAGCAGGTGTGGGGATGTGAGCTTCACCAACCCTGCCTAGGGCTGGATTTACCACCTAATTGAAATAGTTTCTCTTAGAATCCCCTGCAGTAACACAGTAATTCCACAGTGGATGAGTTCCTCCTTCTCAGGACCAGTTAAGCTCTGACCTGGTTTTGGTTTGACTGGTGTAACTGTGTCCTCCCTGGTGCTGCTCTGTGGCAGGAGCACGGTCCATCCTGCATCCCCTCCCCTGCTGTGCACCAGAGAGGACAAGGACCTGGCTGTGTCCCCGCTGCGCATCGTGGCCGAGTCGGAGCATTCCTTTGAGAAGCACATCCAGAGCATCCTGCAGCGCAGCTCTGCCAATCCCCTGCACCTCAAGTAAGCAGATGCGTTTTCCTGGGCCACCTGAAGAGGGAACACTTGGGAAGAGTGGGTGTTCACCAGCTCCTGACTGAACGGCACAGTGCCTTGGACACGGCCGTGCTGGGGCACAGCTCCTGCCACTGACTTGTGCCTCTGTCCATGTGGGAATGGCATCCAGTCATCCAGGGATGGTGCAGGCTGGGAAGGGCATCACCTTGCTCCAGTCTGCTGCTCAAAGCAGGGCTGCCTTCAGCTGATGAGGTTGCTCACTGCTTGGCCCATTGGGTTTGGAGTATCTTAAGCTACCTTGGGATTTCCTCATATAAGAAAAATGATTTCTAGCAAAGGAATTTAATTGTAATCCCTCACTTTCATAACTGAGCCCCCCTGAGCCCTTACCATAAACACTGGAAGTGCTTTAGCCTTTCAGAGGAACATGTTAAGAGTACAAAAACCTCTCTCAATCTTAAGATCTGCAGATAAAGATGCTGCTCCTCCCCCTGAAGAATGCCTTCAGCTCCTCAGCAGAGCCACACAGGTGTTCAGGGAGGAATATATACTGAAACAGGACCTGGCAAAAGAGGAGATTCAGCAAAGGTAATGCAAAACCCTCATAAATATGTGCTGGGCAGTGTCTCTGTGACACAGCAGCACTAAACACTGAGCACTCACCCTCCTCTGTGGGACTAATCCTTGTGAATGAGTAAATACAGTAAATGTAAAACTAATAATGAATAGCAGAACTAGAACTGAGTTACCAGGGGAAGCAGGGGTGAGTGTAATACTTCATCTCTGTAGTGGCTCACAGGGGAAGAAAAGAAGAGTAAACACATAACATACTTCTCTCCCACTGTTGTCAGCCTGCTTGGGTCTGTGGGTGGCAGGGAATCTGACCTCAGCACTAATCCTGACAAAGGAAAATTGCCTTCAGTCTCTGCTGCTTCAAATCGTAGTCAGTTATTTATACTAGGACAAAATGGAAGTTTTTTCTCACCACTGCCCCTTTTTCAGTGCCTTTAGTTCTTCCTACTCTCAGCATTTTCTGTGTGGTGTAAATCCTGATTCACCTGGTTGGCAGGTGGTTTGATTTTCTTGTATGTGTTTATTTTAAGAGTGAAGCTGCTGTGGGGACAGAAAAAGAAGCAACTGGAGGATCTGAATTACTGTAGAGAGGAAAGGTGAGTAGAACCTGTCTCCTTTATCAAGTCAAACATCAGGAATGATGCGTCTGTGGTGGTGCCTTGTACAAGGCCCTGTGTGAAACAGGTGAGAAGTGAAGGCATTCCCAGCCAGAATGAAGCCTTCAGGTTCAGTCCCTCCTCCATCCGGCTTCTTCAGCTTCCTTGTCCCGTTTCCCCACCCGGACTTGTCCTGTGTGTAAATCCGAAGTACAGAACTGTTCCTCCCTTGCATTAAGGAAAAGCCTGCGGGAAATGGCCGAGCGCTTGGCTGACAAGTACGAAGAAGCCAAGGAGAAGCAAGAAGACATCATGAACCGGTGGGTGCACCCCAGGCTGTATTTCCTCACACACCACTTGCTGTTAAAGTTTTCAGGTGTGGCAGAACAGAGTGGGCAGAAGGTGCTGCACTGGTTTGTTACCAGACTGGGCTTCCACAACTCCCTGTGCTGGGGCTCGGTGGTGACGTGTCTGCAGGCCCGGCCTGGGCCGGCCCCGTGCTCAGAAATGGCACCTGAGACCAGCTGGAAGGGGAAAGTGAAGCCCCTGAGCCCCGGGGAGCGTGCTGGCAGCACCAGGCTGCAGGGGTTCAAGCATAGCTGGGTACCAGGGGGTGAACTCAGAGACATTTCTGGCTTTGCGCATCAAGGATGAAGAAAGTCCTTCGGAGTTTCCACTCTCAGCTTCCTGTTCTATCTGACACTGAAAAAGATATGAAGAAGGAATTGCAGACAATACATGACCAGCTGCAGCACCTGAGCAATGCTATCAGACAGGTGAGAGGAGGAATTACCTGGCTGGGAGGTTACTGACAGCTCCTCACTCAGAGCTGACAAAGAGTCCTGCCCAGAGAGTGATGCTGTACTTGCGTTAATTAGCAACAATCCATCACAGGGACTTGGGGGTCCTCAGTGGTGGTACAGACAGAACCTTTGCACACAGTATAGGCCCTCAGAAAGCTCCCCCTTCCTCAGCCTGACAGGGACATTTCTTCTCCTTGTGGCAAGTGCAAAAGCAGGCAGGTTTTAACCCCAGAATAATAATTCACTGCGGTACAGCACAGCAGTCTGTGACTAACAAGCTTTCACTGTGGCAGGCAAGAGCGGCCCTGACTGGGGCCTTCTTTTTTGTCCTTGACTCCCAGGTTAAGATGAAAAAGGAATACCAGCAGAAACAGATGGAGAAGGGTCGGAGCCCTCGCAAACCCAGCATCAGCCTCAGTGCCTACCAGAGCAAGTGCATCCAGGCCGTGCTGAGAGAGGAGTAAGTGCAAGCCTGGCTCCTGCAGAACCCGGTTCAGGTGTCTCAGGTGTCGTTTGAGATGTGCTGCAGGAGGGGCTGAGGCAGCAGCTGGGGCTGGGGGAGAGGGGCTGACGCACAGAATGTGCAGCCCCTGCCAGCAGCACTTCAAGCAGATGTACTGAAGTGCTTTTTGCCCCAGGATCCCAGGGCAGTCTGTATCCAGCCTGCAGTGCTCCCATTCCCTGCTTCTCCCATCTGAAGTGTTTCCCTTCCTGATTAGTTCTGAGCAAATGTGTCCTGCAGCCTTCTGACTTTTGGATTATTTTTTCTTGAAGGGGAGAACACATCAGGGAGATGGTGAAACAGATTAACGACATCAGAAGCCACGTGAACTTCTAAGGTGTCCCCAGGGAGGACCCAGCACACAGGGGCTGGATGAGCTTTACCTGTCCCTGGTATCCCCTCTTGTATATTTACCATTTGTACGTTGAACATTACACCTTTTCCTTACTATTTTGTAAAGAATTGTGAAATAAAATACTTTTGATAAGACTCCTCACTTGAGTTGTTTTTTGCTTTTCTTGTGGGAAGGGGATGTGCAGCAGGTTTTGAATATTCAGTGTGTTACAGCTACCTCAGGAGTGGGGGATTGCTGCTTCCTTCAGAAAGCTCCCTGGGATTACCCTGGGATGAGTCTCCCACCCTTGCTCCAGGAGGGGTTCCCTGGGGGGAGGTCTGTGGCAGAAGGCAGAGGAGAAAGACCAGAGCAGTGCACACACACACTTCAGCAGCTTTTTTTAATTTGGAACACTTTCTCCATAAAGGACACACCTTCAGTACAGTTAACAAATGGTTACACTGGAATCCTGGAGACAGCAGAATTCTACACCCACGATTGCACAGGACACCAATGGCTTGGCTCACTGGAATGCAGTATTGACTTCCAAACACTGTTTGCCTTTTGCAAAAGATGGCTCTGGAGTCCCTCTTGCCACGACAAGGCCAATTAAGTCTCTGCTGTGGACAGACTCTGGTGGACAATAAATAACTGTTGTCCCTCCCCCTCCCCTCCGACAAGGCGCCGTGGTGGGGCTCAGGCTGGAACAGGAGTTACTGCACTGCTAAAACGTGGCACAGCAAGGGGAGGCTGCTGGGGGGTACCAGACATGCTGCGAGAACACTTTGTACAGGGTAGGACTATACAGGTACGGGAATGCAGACAGAACTGGATCTGGGCCCTGCTACAGCCTCCACCAACAGCTCTGCCCCTGTGTCACAGCTCAGCAGGTGACAGGCACTGCCTGAGCCACGAGAACCCCTGCTCACACTCCACAACACCCAGAACGGGAAGGAAGAGCATTTGTTTCCTCGTGTTTATGAGCAGCAACACCATAATCCATCCTCCAGTGAGTATCTACACCAAGAGTTTTTCCTACACTTCATTTACAGTCTGTTAAATTTGCTCTGCAAATTTGGCACACACTGTCTTGTTTTGCTTTTAAAGGCCCCTTTAAGTTCCTTGAGTTCAGCAGAAGCTCAGGCACTGCTGCTGAAGCTTTGCTGTCCTTCCCCAGGAGGGACAGCAGTTTGTAGGGAGCACATCTCCCACCACTTCTGTGAACAGCCAAGGTTCCAATTTCAAAACAAATAGTTTAAAAGTCTGATGTTTCACCAGCTGGTGACAAAGGTGACTCGTGTTCCAACACTAAAATGGTCACAGCTGGTACTGAACAGGAGTACAGGTGTTCGGGTACGTGATGGAAGAAGGTGGTGACAAGGAAAACAACCGTGCAAGGACTGTCTGCCTGTCCTCTCCCAACCAAAAGGAAGTTCCTTCAGGGACTTGTGCAGTGCCTGGTTCACAAACAAGATAAAACACACACGTGCACCGTCCCCCCAGGCCTGGGGCTACCAAGGAGCCCACACCATTTGCCCCACTCGCCTCCTCCCCTCGGGGCTGCAGCCACGGCCTCACCCTGACACCACCACCCCTGGGGAAGGCTGTGCCAAAGATCCATAAAAACACACCAAGGAGAAGCCAGCCCAGCGCTGCACTGCCTGAAACCGTCTGACCCAGCCATGGCCTGGGCTGCTCAGAGCAGACAAGGCTGCTGAGAACAGGCCAGACACGGGACCAGTAAGGGGTGCTGGAAGGCCAGTAACAGACCCTTCCCCTCCCTCTCGCACTGGGACCGTCCAGAAGCACAACCAAAAAATATTTTTCAAGGTGCAGTCCCTCAAGCACTCAGCTTGCTCAGGAGGGTACAGGAGGTGGAGTTTTGCCAGAGGCTTCCTCACACCTCCTGCACAGGTGAAAAGTCACCAGTTACAGTAACTAACTCGGTAACCAGTTACACCTTAGTTTTTTGGGAAGGGAGAGTGGGAACAGAGCAAAAAGCTTTCCCTTCTGTTCTGCAGCTCCTACTAAAGGCCTGTCTGTAGTTTTGTCTCCAAAGTTTACCCAACCATTGGAAAACTGAATGAAAAACACCCAGTCCTGGATTTATGCAACAGGACCCAGCTGGTGTCACTCACAGTTCAACAAAGAGTGAGAAAGGTTAAAAAAATCCCTAATCTGGTAATAGCCAAATACTAAAAGACCCAAGCCACACCTCAATGTCACTTTTCTGTGAAATTGTCATCTTTAGATTATGACAGCTCTGCCATCTGTTAGTCTAGTCATTACTAAGGTGGGAAAAATCACATTTGGGTGTCAGGATTATGAAGGGAATTAATTTCTAGGGTGAATAAAATGCTTTAATTCTTGAAATGAGTGGCAAGGAATTGAGCTTGTATGCTGCTTTTTGGCTGTTTTTAAGGCATTCCTCTGCAAAACCACTGGTTCTGACTTCATGTCAGTAGCAGGATATACACTGCTAAAAATAGGATCTAAGCACTTAAAATATTTAGTCATGTGCATTGCAGTTTGGAGCATTTTCTGTCACTTTTGAAGGTGATGAAGAAAAGCAGATCTCTGGCCAAGTATGTGAAGAAAAAACAGCAAGGAATGGAGGAAAAGCTAAGAAGTTTTGGACAGTGTGATCTGCTCCTTCAGCCTCCTTTCAACTGAGTTGTAAATTCAGGAATTGCGTTTGCACCACCAGGATCATCAACACCTGCAACCATTCAGGAATCCATCCAGCTGTGTGCATGTAACTCCAGCAATGGAGAAGGAGGAGGAGGAATGCTCATGTTACCCCTGGACATTTATAGAACAAGAAACCCAAACCTGGCAACTGAGTGATCACAAGAATTTCCTGCCCCTGCTGCCACATGGCACAGCACAATTTCTCCGCCGGGGAGCAGAGCCAGGGGACAGCACAGGAGCCACCAGAGAGCTGCCCTGTCCCTTCCCAGCTGCACCAGCACAATCCTGCAGCTCCTGCACATCCCTGCCCTGGCTGGGAGTGACTCCCTGTCTGCTGGCACGAGGCTGACCCAGGAGAGGGGGGTCAGGCCCACGGCTCCATTCAACACCTGCCCTTGACACCTTCCTGGGGCAGCTCCTGCCCTTGCAGCTGGAGGCACCCAGCAGAGCAGAGCTCACCTGCACCACCTCGGGCCAATGCTCAAAGTGCACAGGACTCCTACCAGCTGGCTTCTGTTTGGGTTTTTTGTTTGTTTGCTCGGATTTGGGTTTTTTTCCACAGAGAAGGGATTCCAGGCACTGCTCAGCTTTAGAGCTGGGAAATAACCAGTTGCAGCTCCGTATTCTAAATTACATTTGTGAAAAGAAGTTATAAAACAGTGCATTTCTTGTGCTTTTCTTTCAGTATCTGAATTCAACAGAAAAATGGCAAGGAGCTAAATTCTCAGTACAGTTTTCATTATTTTTTGGATTAGCATTTATCTGTTCAGGAAATACACAGCTCATTCATATCCACGTTTCAGCAGCATTCAGATTCTTCACAGAGCCAATGGTTAAAAAAAAAAAGTACTGAGTTATGAAATAAGATCAATATCCAGTGTCCTGCTAATAAAGTCATATTTTAATATAAAATATTCATACAGCATACTCTACACCTCATTCTCTCTGCTAGCTGAATACTGTTACTGACTATTCAAACAGAAAAACTTCAACCACTTTGCTCTTCAACGTTTTGGAGGGACAATACGGTTTCCAGCAGCTACTCTGATCACAGTAGTGGGGGAAAGGACAGAGGGAAAGACAGGGGTATATGTTCCAAAACTCTATATCAGGTTACGAACTCGGCTGAAAGAGGGAAGTTTTTCAGAATGTAAGGACTGATCCCACTCAGTGGAACACGAAACACTGCACTCATTAGTGTTTCCATTAGAAAGTTCTCCTTCCTACATTACAAGTCACCCTTGTGCTCTCTTCCTGCCCAGTACGAAACCTTTTTTCCCCTCTAGAAACAAAACTTAAGTCATTGCTCCCCTCTGTTGTCTTCTGCTCTCTCGGTTAGAGTTAAATAATAATTAATGTTGCTATAAAGATGAGTTAAAAACCCCAGACGCAGCCTCGGAGCCCATCAGGGTGTCATGTTTCAGGGAGCTGATTAATGTCCGTCAGTTTTGTGTCGTTCAGGATTGCACGGATCCTCTCCAGGGAATCTGCCTGCCGGATCCGCTCCAGCTGCACCTGCGGGGAACCAACAGAGGCACCGGGGTGAGCAGAGCACGCGGAGGGCAGGGCCACAGGGAGCCCTGGGACACGGCAGGAGTCATCCCCAGGGGCTGCCGAAGTGCAGGGTGTGAAGGAGCACGGGCTTGCTTTAGCCCCGGGAATGGGAGGAGGGAAGACATGAGGCACTTGTGATTTTACAATAAAATCGTCACTTTCTGGAGGGCTCAAGCAACTCGTCACCAACTGTTCTAATGTCCAGTCACTGACACTGTGCTGGCACACTGGAGGTGTGCAAAGGAAAGCAAACCTTCCCAGAAAGAATGTAAAGGGAGTACAGAGCAGCCTAATGTGTGTTCTGGGGCCTCTCAACATCAAAGACAAAATGCTCTTGGAGGAAACATCCCATTTCCAAGCTCCCTCCTTGCTCTGCTGATAATCCAGACTAAGCTATTTCTTAAATGCTGAGAAAGTGCCCAGCAGAGCTGTGGTGAAATGAATGCAAAGAGAGCACAATTGATTTCTTTATCACATTGAAACTCCCACACTCTTTGCATTAGGATCTGGGCCTTCAGTTACAAAATTCCAATTAGCATTTAACTGATGTTCAGCCCTTCCTCTGAATTGTAAATACCCGATTTGGCCAGTGGACCCTTCACACCTGCCCAGGCTCTCCCTGACAAGGCCAGGGAAGGGAATAACCCTGTCAAGAAGCCACAATCCTGCTGTGAGGGTCACCTCTCACAGAGATCCTGCACTGTGCACAGGGCAGATGGCACAAACCACTGCTGAAACTGATGTGCAGTAACTGCTTAGGGCAGAAAGAAAGCACAAAATACTGAGCTCATACTGAAGGTTTACTAAACTACCTGCAAGTTTTGGAAGAGTCCACCACATATCTTCAAAGTGGTGGTTATGTTTACTCTAAGAACTGCATGTATCAGTGTATGCAGGACTTAAAAGATGACAAAGAAGCAACTTTGCTGGTCAGGACAACTCAATAGTCTCCTTTGTCCTACCAACTCCTCCAGACACAGACAGAACCAGAGAGGACAGATCTCTATTGTCCATCCAGCTAAACTGTGTCTAGTAAACAATCTCGCACATTCTGGTTTTAGTTTTCCAAATAAACCTGAAGGCTTGACTCAAGAAAATGTGTAGTTTTAATTCTGCTGAATGTCACTGAGCAGCCTGGCCAAGGACTTGGCTGAAATTCAGCACCTCCTCTGTGAGCAAAGTTGGAACAAAAGCGGGGGCAAATTCTGGGAACACAGAGCCTGAGGGTGGGACCAGTCTGGCTTCCCCAGCACACAGGGAGTCCCTCACACACACAGACTGCAGGTCCCCTCGTGCTCTCCACAGCCTGACAAACCAGGATGAGCCTCATGGACACCCGTGGCAAAACTCCCCCCTTCAGCCACCTCTGGGCATCTCCTGTCAACCACAAGTTCCACTTTTTGGAGGAAATACAAGGGTAACAACAGTGACAATAGCAGGGCTAAGAGTTTTAGAATGTATGAACAGAAAGCAGTAACACAAAGAACCATTTCATATGTTCATATCAAACAGCACAAGGTCCTTACTCTGTCCTCAAATATTTGCACCTGAAAGATTTGCTGTGGAAAGCATCACATTAGAAACATCAGGAGAAGGACAAGGAAAAACATGGGTCTGGAAGCACCAGCATTTATGGCTCTATACAGTTTCTTTTAGTACAATAACTGTGTATCTGCTGCTGAAAATTGGCTGGGACCAAGTAATTAGACTAAAATCCCAATAGCTTTAGTAATAATCTCATACTAGGAATACCCGATCAGTTTATAACTCTAACAGCTTTTAAAATAGATCATAAATACCAACCTAAGAAAACTTACAACTGCTATTTCTTATTTCACACATAAATACACATAAATAATGAAACCAAAGTATCCCCTTACACATTCATTGCACTTTCTTACCTGAAGTGTCTGAGAAAGCTTTACAAAATCTCTCTGCACTTGCTCACTGACATCTAATTCAGTCTGCAACCGCTGAGCTTTGTTCTTCTCTTCAAACACCAGCTGCTCAAGGTTGGCCTGAGGAGGAGAAAATTCTTTATGCCATGCTTAAACTGAATAAAAATTAGCAGCCTGTATGAACTGGTTGAAGCCTGGTACTACAGCAAAGCAGCACAGAATTCCCAGGGCCTTGGCAACAAACTAAACCAGTGTTTCTACAGCTCAGTTTTCCTAAGTGCAGGATCAGGGGCTAACACCCATTAACAAATGCCATTAGAGTGGTTAAAGCCCCGTGTCCTTCAACAGCTCTGTGACCAAGGATCTCAGAACACCAAGGCAGAGTTCTGAGTTTTAGCGAAGTAAGACCACAGGGAAGGGCAGCAATGTGCTGCTGGAAGTGTAACTGTCTGCCTGTCCTGAGTTTTGGTCAGAAAAGTATTCGGGGGAAGGAAAAAACCCCAACAAAACCTCAGCAAGAGAGGGCAGAGAGGGAGAGCTCAGATCACAGTGCTGAAGCTGAGCCCCTTCCTACAGCAACAACAAAATATTTCTTCAAAAGCGTTCAAACCAAGCTTTGGTTTTCAGGACAGTCTCCACAGGCAGGAATGTTACTGGGGCTTAACTTTAGAGGACAATCCAAGGGATACTGAAGTCAGCAGCAATTCAGCCCCATCACTTTACACATCCAAGTGAAAAGCAATAGGGGTGAGGATTTAAACCACATCCAGAGGACAGGATTCCCCTGCCAGTTTCTTACTAACGTTCAAAAGCTTCTTTTTTTCATTCTTATGCAGTGACACTTTCTCTGACACAGCTGGTCATCACAAAAGATGCAGATACACTTCACATCCAGACATCATAGCTACCTTTGCTGCAGCCTCCTTCTTCAGCTGTTCTTCCAGAGTGTTCTTGGCCTCCTGCAGGCTCTCCAGCTGCTGCAGGTTTTCCTGCGAAGAACTTTCCAACTACAGAATAATAGTAATTAGAAAAAGGTATTAACTAAACCTCCTAACATTTCAATCTCCCACAGTTCCTCCATAAGGAAGCCTAAGTATCTTTCCGGAACTCAGAAATACAGCTAAATTACCTCTTCTAGGGGCAGAGAAAACCTGAGTAACACCTCTTTCTCTCCATTTATTGCTTTTAGGAGCTGGAGAGAAATGTCCAAACCAGATATTTAGGTCAGTGTTAGGTAGCCTAGCATTAGTTAGGAATTGGTTAACCCAGTATTTAGGTTACAGATTAATAAAAAGATCAAACACCTTTTAAGGAACACAACTATGAATGTGCCCCAGTCCTACACTGGCATCAATTTATAAAAAAAAAAAGAATCCTTTGTTTAAAAAAAAAACCCAAAAACCACACCAAAACAAAACAAAAAATCCCACAGTGAAAGGACTCCTTACCTGTTCCTTTTCCACTTTTATTCTTTCTAGTTCAGCTTTTAAACTGGAAATGGAAGCTGAAAAACAAGAATATTTAAGCTTAACTGCAAGAAACACAGGAAATTGTTCATACTCTGTTTACTTCTGTTAATATTTAAAGGAGCATTAAGCCTGTGTTACATCAAAGGCACCTCAAGAGCAAACAAGTAATTTACTTTTGTTTTCAGCTGCACAGCTTTGGTGTCCCTGCTATCAAAAGTGGACAGCATTTAGAATTCAGATAAGTCTACCAAAAACCCAAGTCTTTGTGCATCTTATTAATTTCTAAATATTCCTATTTTCAGACTGCTCACCTATTTCCTCTTTGCAATTCTCTATTTCCAGCTGCAGAGTTTCTTCTATATTTTCTTTCAGATACTGTTCCGCTTGGATCTGTTCTTTCAGGAACAGGATCTCTGCCTTCAGCTTCTCCTCCAGGTGATCAGCTGCTGTCCTCACACTGATGATGTCCTCCCGGTACTTCAGGATCAGCTCGCGGAGCTCCTGGAGCAGGGACGAGCAAAACTGTGCATTCTGCTCTGCCACACCCACAGCACTGGGTTTGTCTGCACACAGGGGCAAAGCTGTGCTGGGCCAGGCTCTGTCCCACCAGCCCAGACCCTGCTTCCAGCAAGGGGTTGCAGTCACAGTTTGCTTGGCCACAGGAAATGAAGAGCTTGGGAAGATTCATCTCCCACAGGTCTACGATGCTCCCCCTGCCCTGCACCCCCACAATCTCTCATGTTTGAAGGAAGGCAGTGGCCATGGAAGGGATGATAAGGCTTATCATTATTCAAGGCTCTGGATTATTACTGAAGTGACTGACTTTGCTTGAATTATTGAATCAATACAGGGGGCCCCTGGTGGCTGAACACTGGTGTGCCCCGTTGGAAAATGCAGCTTAAACTGGCTGAACTGGGATAAGCCCACACTGCACTGCCAAGAGAGCTGTCAGACCACAGCTAACTTGTTTCACAATCTATCCACACCCTGAACCAGGCACGGCACAGGGGGATCACACTGCTGGCTTTGGCCACCACAGACTTACAGGGTTCAAATCCCAATTGCTGTTCACTGTGCTATTTGAGACAGCTTTAATATTCCAGTGAGACCTAGTCACGTGCATTATTGCTGTTAATAATTTTAAAATGTTTTACCTCTGCTGCTTCTGGTAGAATGAAATCTTCAGCTTGCTGTAAGGACACATGCAAGCTGTGTTTTCCTTGAAGACTCTCATTATCTTTTTGCAGTCTCACCAACTCTTCTGAAACCTGCTCCCTTGATTGTGTCAGGACAGCCTCCAATGCAAAGAAAAGCATAAATTCACACTTAGGGTCACGCTCACATCTCTTCTGCCCCATTTACTCTCTCTGCTTTCACAAGTCTGGTGAATTGATATTCTTTTAAAGAAGGGAAACAAGATGATGGTGTGGACCAACACAGCCACTTCTCTCTTGTCTGGCCTAGGCACCAGAAATAAAGGCAAGGTCAATTTAACTGAACAGGCAGAGAGGAGGATAAGTGATAAATACAGCTTTGTCCAGTCTCCCACTTTCCTCCTGTATTTATCCTTTAGCTGCCTGTGCTCCTGGAGGGGAAGGAGAGTGGGGATCACATGTGCTGTCAGGAACTGGTAGGGGTGTTTACTAAAACCACCTAAGCACTCAGCTGTAATGGCAGGTTATCCATAAACCCGAAACTTTCCATGGTGGGTGTCTGCCTCCCACTGTCCTCCCAGGAAAACATCAGAACAGCTGATCCCTTGCAAAGAAAAAGGATTAAGAGGACATGGCTTTGCTTGCATGACAAAATAAAAAAATCCAGTGAACTTTTCCAAGCACAATGGAAATGGGGAACCAGGGACTTGAGCTCTGGCAGGAGCTGTGTCATAGGGGGGCAGCAGGAGAAGCAGATTCAGATCAGCACATCTTCTGAACCTCCTGCACCTCCATCAGATGTGCTCCCATGCAGAGCATCCGACAGAACAGCTCTGCCAGAAAAGTCCTGTTGTCCTACAGACAATCCCAGACCCCAGAAATGCAATGCTGGGACTCATGAGGATGAATTCTCTTGGTCCCCCAGAAATGCTGTGCCAGGGAGGAAAAAAGAAGAAACTTCATTCTAATATAGAAGGGAATGAATTGCTCCAAGGAAGTCAAACTTAGTTCTAGAACATGAGATTCTATTCCTATTCTCTGGCTTAATTTCAACAAGTTGCTAAAAAATAGTTTAAAAAAATTAAGTTCCCATACATCTTCCTGGTAGGGCTGATATTTTAACTCTGACCTGCAACAACACTGATTTGAACATTCATCTCAAACTCAAGAAAATATTCACTGATGATGATACTTGTGAATCCTAAAAAATCCAGAAAATCCACTGTCTTCAGTGATGCTCAGGCCTCTCCAGCCAACCTTGGCTGGGCAGACAAAGCCTGTTACAAACACACTGAGCTCCCAAGGTCAGACAAGCAGGGCTGCCCGAGGGATCTCTGGAATTACCTCTGGAATTAAATGCCTTACCATTTGCTCCTGGACACTCCTCTTTGCTTGCAGGAACGCCTGCTGCAGTTCACTCAGGAAGTTCTCTGACTTCTGACACTTGGCCATGAGCAAGGAGATCTTAAAGAAGGAAAACCCACACAGAGATGTAAGAAATAAAGCATGGAACAGATTCTGAAAAAGAAATAACCACCAAAGTTCTCTTGCCTGTTATCATTACTAATGGATACTTTGAAATTACAAACAACTCACTGAAGTTTATATGTGTATTTATATTCTATTTACCAAACTCTGAATTTAAATGTAAGCCAGTTCAGAGACACTGAAGGGACACTGCTGAGCTTTTACTTAAGTTGTCAGCAGTTTTTAAGGTAATTTTTGTACCTTTCTCTGAAAGCACTCACCTTCAAAAACTTTACAAGTTATTCCACAACAACACATGTAAGTAAGATTAAGCATTACTTAACTAACAGCACCCTGGTACAGCCACAAGGACATATAAACATATTCCTGTTGTCTAAGCTGGACTTTGTCTAATGACTGTTGCTTTAGTAAGAAAATGTACTGGGATGGAAGAGAGAAAGTTGCAGCTCACATGAAGCAAATTCAATGTCTTGTACACAGCACATACCTACTATTGTAAGCTTTAATAGGCCAAAAATGGAGACTTTTTTCTTTTTTTTATTTTTAACTATGACTTCCATCCACTGTGTTTGGCTTTATTGTTCCAGAAGAATTAGGAACACATCCCAGACTGTCTTTTCTTTAAAATAATAGCCTCCCAGACTGTAGGCTATTATTTTAAAAGGAATCCAGTGCATATTTTGAATCTGCTCAGCTCCTCAAAAACTGCATGTTTTCACCACGAGTCCATTAATTGGGTGTCAAGTACTGAAGTCAAGTGGTGGAACAGGACCACTCTTTTACCAACAAGGCTGTGCCCAGACCATGAGGCTCCTTTTGCACGTTTGGGTCACTCCAAAACTCAAACATTACTCAAATTCCTACTGCCACTCTGTAATGGATTTCAAGATTAGAGACGATATTTTGAGGCCAAAATTGGGTAACACAATATTAGAGACATAGTTTTATCAAGAAACTGTGGCAGACTCAGGTAGAACATAACTAGCCCAAAAAATTCTGATTTGTGTTGTTTGTAGTCCTTCTATATCTTACAGCAGATGAGTTCTTGATACAGACTTTTGGAGAACATTTCATGATTCCTACATCTCAATTACCAAATGCCTGTACCTGGTTAGAGGAGTCTTCAGCACTTTGTTTCATGTAATCCTCCAATTCCTGTTTATCTTTCATTGTCTTTTCCAGCTGGTCATTAGCCTGCCTCAGCATCACCTGCAGCTTTTTCACCTGCATTGTCACAACAAAATAAATTCGTTTTCCATCCTCTTGGGGAGCATTAATTTCCTGAACCCCTTCACTCCCTCAAACCACAACACAAAATCCCTCAAAAATCCTCTGCAATCCAGAAGTTCTTTTTTTGTTGGAACAGCCTCCAGCACAGATTATCCCTCTAAGGAAACAGGACATCAAACTCCACTGGACCACGGCCATGTAATGACTTCAATCACTGATTTCAAAGTAGAATGTGACTCATGCCTTCCACACCCCTCTGAAAATTGTTCTTTGGTATATGGCAGGAAACAAATATCCTCCAAGACTTGAAAGTCATTTTATGCTGCTTGGATGAGGTCCTTTCTGTTAACAGTTCTTACAGTATCAAAGATAATAGAATTTAATGCATGACAAGCATTTTAAAATATAAATTATTAAAGATACTGACTTCAGCACGGGCGTAACACTTTTTATAGAACAGTGCCTTTACTGCATGGCCTTATAGCACCAGATAAAAGTGGTTCTTCAAGGTGAATCCTTATGAAATATGTACATGTTGGTGCTCATGATCACACGTGAGTAACAGATCAGGTTATGCCAATAAAACATCAAAAGTTTCCCAGATTTTAAGTATGTTGACATGGCTCAATTACACCCAATGAATAAAACAGCAGATGGTTCATTGTTGCATTCTCAGTAGTACAAAAAGCTGCAAAGGTCTGGCCAAAGCACAAAGGGGAATCCCACCTGGTCTCTTGTCTCAGCCTCCTGGATCTGGATACCTTGCAACTGCTTCTCATAGTTGGAGCACATGTCACAGCGCCGGCCCAGCTTGCTCCCTGCATTCTGCACCTGGGGAACACACAGTCAGCACCTGCCACAGCAAGGCTCCAGGGAATGCAGCACTGCTGCACACACTCAGGAGAGCTGTGTGACCACAAAATATTGCAGATAAAAGACAGTGGCAGGATCATGCCGTGGGAAGGTTAAGCTGCTCCAGAAGTGAAGGGTAATGTAAACCAGCTGTGGGATATCAGCTTTTCCTGCCGTGAGTGCCACCATTAGCACAAAAGCAGTAAGCCCTGACACACAGAGTGCATCCAGTCACTCAGGGTGTTCTTCCGCCAAACAGAAGCCAAACAGGAGAGAAGAAATTAAAAGTGCTGGGGTGGGCAACAGGGAAGCAAAGAGTAAACCTGCTGTCATTTTGGAACTGTGATGGTTTTGGCCAAGGGGACAAATGGAAGGTTTATCAGAGCTCCAGCTGCAGGTCAAATTTGAGCTGAATCTGTATTTGTATTTGCTGCTCCATGTCCCACCCCCAGGGAGTGACATTCACACCCCAGTGTGTGCTCCTGCCTTCAGGAACACAAGGGAAGCTGCATTTCTGTTCTGATTTCTGAGAAAAGGCTGGAGCAAAGACTCATCAAAATGTCAGCAGGGCAAGGAAATTCTCCAGAGTAGGGATTTAACTCAGCTCTGAGACCAGAATGCCATAATTTCTCCAGATACAGCAAATGAGTAGGAAAACAACAAAAAGCAAACAAACAAACAAACCCAAACAAAAAACACAAAGAAACCCCCTAAAACAAAAAAACCCCAAACAAACAAACAAACAAAATCCCAAGCAACTATACAACAGGTTTGGAGAGATCCCCTAAGCAATAATTTGCACTAAGTTAAATTTGAACAAATTGAGGGAAAAAAAAAAATCATTAGTTCTTCATTTCATCTGTCCTTTATCTGGCCTCCTCTCCTTCATTACATTCTTATATTCTTTTTTTAACCCCCATCTTGTCATCCTTTTCCATTATCTCCCCCCAATCTTTTCTTCCCCCTAGAGTGTTGCTCCTTGGCCTCTCTTTCTCTGAAAGAGTAACCACAGGAAACCCCAAATACTCCCCTTTTCAGCAAGAAACCAAACCCAAGCTTTGAACTGGCATCATCTAAAGCTGCTGAAAAACTGACAGGCAGAACAACTTCCTTGGTCATCCACACTGAAACTGGCCCAGGGCTTGGTCTAATCTGCTGCCTGTTGCTCTCAAAGCGGGTTTCTGATGATGCAAGTCCCCAACAATTTCCTGAAGCTTCCTCTGTGGCACTTTGTGCATTGGGCACAGTTTGGCTGCTCATTTCCAGACTGCACCCTGTGCACAACCCTCAGCAAACACCCCTGGCACACACAGCAGCACCATCAGCTCTGCTGCTCCTGCTCCTCTCTGCCCTCTCCTAATCATCCCCAGATCCACCAGTGCCCTTTCCTCAGCTTCCCATTTTCTCCTTTCCTTTTTCTCCCACCTTTTTTCACCCTCTCACACAACTGTGAGTTCAAGAGCCCCCTCTGCCAGACCCTCCTCAAAACCAGAACTACCCTGTGTTCAGCAAAGCTGCCTGTCCCACGAGCACAGCTAGCACACCTCACACAGGATGTGCTTCACCCACAGAAGCATTCCAAGAGGGAAAAGTGAACAGCTGCCTAGGATGTGGCGTGCCCTTTCACAGCTGGCTCTGTGCAGAGCAGAGCAGAGCAGAGCAGAGCAGGCAGAGCTTTGCCCAGGGCAGTGGCCAGGCAGGAGGACTCACCTCCTTCTGCAGCAGGTTCCACTCTGTCTCGCTGACCAGGCGGTACCCGCTAGGGGACACAAAAGCACTCTCCACGCCCTGGGTGACACTGGAAAGCAGGGAAGCAGTCTCTTCTTGCTCTGGTGTCATTGCTTTGATTGCTTTTTCCTGATCTTTGGTTAGCATGAACCCACTTGGCATCTGCAGGGATCCCAGGGAAGCTGTATCAAAGTTCTCAGACACTGAATCTGCTCCAACAAGTGGTCCAAAATCCGACTCATCCAGGTTCCCAGCAGATTTTGCTTTGTTGTTGTATCCTAAAGCTTTGGACTGTAGGGATCCAGATGTCCCCAGACTGTCTGTTGACTGTGCTCTCCGTAGTCCATCTTTAAACATATCAGTATCTGATTTATTGAAAGATTCACCAGAGGAAAGAAGCAAGTCTGCATCCAAGGAATGCACTGAGCCGTGGGTGCTATTCACATGCACCTGGAATTGAAAAACAAGGAGGAAAAGATTATTTACTCCATTTTAGTATGATACAAGAGGAATGCTGGACACTGATTATCAGACATGGCAAAGGCAAATTTAAATTGGCTTTGGCAAGAACATCTGATCACTAATCTTAAGATGGCAGAGGAAGGGACAGAGAATTGTTACCAACCAGCTAGAATTAAAAACCAAATAAAACATTAAAGAAAGAGACTTCTGTTAACGGAGTGCTTTTGTATCTTCCTGCCAGACTAGCAAGGACACAGTCACCTTCCATCTTCCAATATTTGAGGCAAGATGCTTCCCCTGAAGAGATGTACTTGCAATATCTCTGCTACAATCATAATCTACACAACAGCAGGCAAATACTCCAAAGGTAAATTCAGGAGTCTTTCATAAAACAAAGAGCTTTGCATTAACATAAAAATAATGTAATTAAAACCTACTCTATACTAACAAGTGAATGTTCTTCTATTTCTTTCTTCTGCTTTGAGAGTCTGACAAAATATTGAAATATTTTCTTTACAAGATTATTTGTACATGAATAAAATGAAAAGGGGAAAAAGCTGGGCTTAGACAGACAGGCATCCTGGGAATGTCAACACCAAAATCCACACAAACTGTCCTGTAATGTGTATCAGGCACATGGAGCCTCTTGATCTATTTTTGTTTTTTGTAGCACTGAAAAGAGAGCAGTAATGCTTTATTTAAAAAGCATATGACTGCTTTCAAAAT
This sequence comes from Atrichornis clamosus, assembly GCA_013400975.1. Lineage (NCBI taxonomy): Eukaryota > Metazoa > Chordata > Aves > Passeriformes > Menuridae > Atrichornis > Atrichornis clamosus. Next base: position 25,186 of record WBMZ01000073.1, read on the forward strand.
ACCTCCCAAAATATTATGCACTTCTGCTTTGCCGTTAGACACATGAAGCAGTGAGACTAGAAACCAGCCTCTTGAGAAAAATTATCATTTCTGAAAGAGGTCCAGAGACCAGCAGGCTGCTGGCACTTCATACAAGTGCTTATAACCTATAATATACATATATGTATTATGTACTACTGTTTTATGACTGTTGCAAATGCCTTATTTTAGTAATTTTTAGGTGTAATATTTATATTTGCATGTATACACACAAGTTCAAGTTCATAATAAAAAAGTCAAGAAAACAGAGACTTATATAATACTGTCTTTTCAGACAACAGCTGTTCCGTGATAACCAAAAAAAGATTAATTAATCATGTTTGTATTGCAAACTGCCCAAGAGTAGAGCTCAGAAGTCAGATTTTAACAAGTTGTAAGATATGACTGATAAAACGATTCATTACAACATATAAAACATATTCTGTACAGTTAAAAAAGGTCATAAATAACAAAACTAAATACACATACAAACCCAAAACACTCTCAAAAGTATGCTCCACTTCTCAAAACGTAAAATTTTCCATTATGTATGACTCTTGGAACTAAATAAATGTTGTGAATAATGGACTAAAAAATATTCTATGAACTGAGATTAAAGAGAACATCAGAAGATAGATTTTTGATCACCACCAATGTGTCTCATTTGCATATCTGGACACAGAAGATACAAACAATATTCGAAGTAGAAAGTTTGGCCCTGCCTGTAGGATAAAGGGTAGAACTAGATCTCAGCTAATTTATATCTCATGATTCTGAACATCTTTCTGCATTCTGAATGATTATAAATCCTGGATAAAAGTAAAGGGCAGACTCTAGAAATATTTTTTTTTCCCTTAAAAAATGATAAATAAACCAGGCAAAACACTGGCTCACTCTGCAAATTCTCAAGTCTCTTGAAAGTTCAGTAAGCTTCTATAGCACAAAAACTTGGTGTGTTTTTATTAATTTTTCCTTATTTTGACTTACAAAAGCAAAATCAACCCCGTGAAATGAGAAGTACAGAATTCAAGCAGTTGGTTAGCAAAGTAGCTACAATACACTTGCTGAATGTTCAGATATAATTGGCTTAATTCTGAACATTGAGGGGTGTTAGAATGTGCTTACAAATCCCAAGAGCATCTACCAGCAGTTAACCTCCAGCATGCAAAATGTAAATTACCATTTTTAATGGCACCTCTCAGGACTGTGCAGTATTGTCTTCCAAGCTTTATTAGAATTTATATATTCAGCTGCAACTCCCAGGATATTTTTATTGCTTAATAAGATTAGAAGCTACAGAGAATGAAGGGCTGTAACTTTGTCTTTGTATTTGCAAAGAACACCCTGAGAAAAGCACAAGTGCAAGTGAAAGATCCAATTGTTTTACCTCTTCATTAGAGAGCTGGGTAAGGGTTTCTTCAGGGGCCAGAGAACATGAAGCTTTTGTTTCATCATCTGAATCTTTCTGCTTCTCTTCCTTTCTCTTGCTAAGCCTTTGCTGATCATCTTCTTCCTAGAAATCAGTGGTCAATAGAAAATACATATAAAATGGGATTCAATTTTACCATGGTAGTCATGACATCAATTTTCATGATAAACTAAACTACAAAGACGACACTGAAAAAGATTATTTTGGTTAAAAATGCAGAGTTTGTCACATGAATACTCTTCTAGCTAAAAAAATCTAGTGTTCATTTCACAAAGCACCCAAACTGACCCAAATGAGAACTTACTTTTCAAGTTTAGCAGCCAACTCATGTTCTAGAATGACTTTACTCAAAAAGCGTATTACCTACATCAAAATGTTCATTATAGGGATTACCAAACAGGTAACAAACCTAGCTGGTACACTGGCTACTGTACAGAATATACATACAACATATCTGCATCCATAAAGGCCCCCTTAACAGTTATTATACAAGCATGAACATGAAAACAAAACGTGAGAACAGGAAGTGGCTTGACCACTAAATGATGGAATATAAGGAAAAAGAATCAAAAAAAGACATCATAGACCACTAAGTCATCAAGCATTTACACAATCACTTGCGTAAGATAATTTAAAGTCTTAATTTATGCCTCAGAGATGTACTGAAGACTGGGAAAACCTAAAAAGAAGTGAAACTTGCTATCCTGACATCCTCAGTCCAGATGTTTTGCATCACAGAAGACTGTTTTTCCTTTAAGATTAATTTCTGGATATTATTACCTTTTCATTTAACTACTGGCAACATTAAAGTTACCATACACATTAATATTAAAATACTTGCCCAAATGGAGTTTATTATAACTGCCAGCTGCCATTCAAGGGGAGATTTCTGCTAAAACTGTCAGTTCCCATTTTTTGAAATATTACCACATTTGCCTCCAACATGTGATTTCCATACCTGTTACACCACATCAAATCTACAACATTATAAAAAATCAAAGGAAACAGAGGAAAGCAGCAAGTAACCTGATCCTTTTTTTTCAGCTCTTCCACCTGGCGGAGCTGCTCCGAGGTGAGAACGATTTCCATCCTCTGCATGTCCCTCATCAGCAAACGCTGGGACTCCAGGAACTGGTCATTGGCTTTTTGCCACGTGTGTTTCAGCTGGTTGTGCTGCTGCCTCTCTTGCTCTAAGAGATGGCAAACTATGCAAACAGAGAAAAAAAATCCTTCTGAACCACAAGTGTTTAAACATCTTTTCCAAAGAGAAGCATTTTCATGAATAAAAGTAATTATTGTTCTAATCAAGAACAGTCTCAGGCTTTGTTCCACAACTATTTAGGATAATAAGGTCTTATTTCAAATAAAACACTTTCTTAATTTCCAAATGTGGCTTGTGATTAGGGATATATTACTGACAGTTTAAGATTTCCCAGTGAGAAGACGAATGCCTCAACTTTATTCATGAATTATAACAGTTTATTTCTTTTAGTGCTGGTTTCAGAAGAATGTCTTCTACGTCCCTGCTTATTGCAGCAGCAGGTTCTGGTTTCCATTGCTCTGCAGTGACTCTGGGCTGTACTGCCCTGCATGGACATTTCCACACCCACTCCAGCACCAGCACTCAGCACTGACACCTCGGGGAGCCACGTCAATACATTATGGAAATAATGCTCATAATTATCCACAAATAAAAGACACACCTGAAATCAGTAAGAATGAAGCTTGCAATACTTTAAGAATTTAGCAGAAATTCAACAGCAATCCTTGAGGGAATGAATGACTCTTGTTTTTCTCTGTCAAAAAGGAGCTCCACATTCAACCTTTCTGCAAGTATTTTAAGGCCTTTCACATTTAGAAGTGCTGCTTCCCCCTCTCCATTTCTTTTAATCCAATTCAAATAAGAAGTGAGAAAGGAATTAACAGCTCTATTGGGTTTTGCACCCTCAGTGAGAGAGAGCCAAGGACTATTATTAGCAGATACCTTCATGGAGCTCCTTCCGCAGCTTTTCTGCATCTTCTTGCAGGACTGACTTTTGTGTCTTGAGAACAGCCACGTACATCTCCAGGTCTGTCCTACACGACTTCTCAGCTTCCAGAGAATGGTTCAGTTCTTTATCCTGAATAAAAACAGGGAATAACCATCTCAGTGGGGGACTCAGGCATTTCCTTCTTGTTAGAAGTTATTGTGTTGCCTGTCCAGGTAATGTACAGGTGCTAAAGGACAAGTTTCTTTCTAGAAATCCCAAATATTCAACTACCAGTGTGCAAGCAGTGCTGGTATTTATTTCTGAATAAATTGCTCATTAAAATTCTGCTAAGCCAAACCTACCAGTGTATCACAGTTAAAACAGCTGGATCACAACAGCAGCAGCACTGAGCACAGCGATGGTAAAAAGGCAAATATCTCAGGAAAGCAGACAGTGAAGTGATCTTTAATCAGTGCTGATAAGCCAAGAACTAGATAGGATGTAATCACAGTAGTCAGAAAACATGACTGTGAGGCAAGCGTGAACTTAGCCTTAGAAGAGAGAAAGCTTGGGGACAGACTAGAAAAGAAACATTCAAACTCATTAAAGACTGTTGCAAAAAGATAGGAAAATCTGTCAACAAAGAGCAATTATATCAAGAAATACTGAAGAAAGGTATTTGGATTTTTTTCTGCTTTTTTTTTTTTTTTAAAGTAGCAAAGCTAACAAAGAACTGAAATGAGTGTCCTGCAGAATCTCCAGTGGGAACCTTTTAAGGCAGGGTTACATAAACATCTGTGAGAAGTGATGCTTGGAGAAACAGATCCCATCTTGGAACAAAGAACAAATTGAAAGATTTCTTTATGGCACTATTGAGTTTTACGGTTTGCTGAGTCAGAAAGCACAGGAGGTTTTATCTTAGAAGAAACCAAAGCCTTCAGGCAATTCCTAACTGGCTCCACAGAGCTGCTGTTCATCTTCCTCAAAACAGCACTGGACACACCAACCCAGAGCTCAGGACAGCCTTGGGCTTTGACTGCCACTGATGGTGGGGACAGCCTTCCTGCCCTAGGGTACCAAATCTTCCATCTGCTGGCCTTAAAGCCTTTGAAATGGAAAAATCTGACTCCCAGATTCCCTGTGGCTGCACGTGTGACAATAATCTAAAGGCCAGGCTTTTGGGAGAGGTGCAAAGCAGATATTTTTCTAGAGCTTTTTCTATTACTAGTATACCTGAAGCTGTGCTATTTATTGTAAACACAGATCACACACACACACCCCACAGCTCTCCAAACAGAAAAATGCAAGAACGTGCATAGGCCAAATATGTCATTTGAGCTACAGAGACAAGAGGTATGGGGCATGAACAGTTTTCCAGTGCACCTTTTCCTCTCTTACAAAATTTGATGTTACCTATCTGCATTAAACTAGCACTGTGCAAGATGTAAATCAGGATCCAGTCAGAGCTCCACCTCACCTTTGATACTTCTGATTCTTTTATTTTTTCTTCAGCTTCTGCCAGCTTCTCCTTTAGGGCTGCAATCTCTTTCTCCATGGGCATCACAACTGAACGCAGCTTCTCGGCATCTTCCTGTGCCTGAAGTTAAGGCAATAAATTAGAACACATCACAGTTTTCACCACAACAGTTTCCACAGTTGGAGACATTTGGAGAAAATCTCTGCATCAACAAAAAAAGCTGATTAAAATTCCACTTTCAATGCTCATCCTACTGCTATTTATTTAGTGCAGCAGCCATCTCTGTGACAACAGGCTCATATTACTCCATTCACAGAAGGCAACTAAATTTTAAATCCATGTATGGTTTAGGCCACAAATATCTGTTTTAAAAGAGAATGTTAGCAAATCTATCACTCTTGATAACCTGGGAGAAAATTTATGGTTCATGCTATTAAAAAAAATGTGCACTATTTTGTTATTAAAGGCCTAACTGTCCCACAACCTGCTGCCACACAGATCATATAAAAAAAACCCAAAAGAAATGCATGGGGAGGTACTTACTCAGGAAGTTAAAGTTAAAAGTAAAAGAAGCTGCACAGTAATGCATAGTGCACCTTAGTTCTGTTTTAGAAGATCATTTTCCAACTTTAAATTACTACTGATGCAGCATTAGGTTTTGGTGTTACTGTACTAAATCTTTCAAACTATATATAGACAGCTTATCATACACCCCATGATTTCTTCAAAAAGTAGTTCTGAGAAGATCAAAGAGCAACGGAATTAGAGGACTGATTCAAGGAAAGAAAAAAAAAAAAGAGGAAGAGCCAGGTAAAAATAGCAAGAATTAAAATGAGAAATAGCATTCAGTGTTCAAATCCAGAATGGTACATGTTAATACGTGGCGCTGACATCCCCATTTCTTAAATACTCTGGCTTTCCTTCATGGAATGCACTGCAGACTTTCCAGTGAAAGGAGCAGCTCTCACAGACTCCACAAGAGCCAGCAGAACACTCAAATGCTGCAGTAAAACTCTTCGAGGCACAGAGAATTCAAGCATTCTAATTTGGGCTGGCTTTGTGTATGAGGCTCATAACGCTCAGTTGTTCCGTCTTCCACTGGAGAAACTCAGCAGAGGAGGGAGGGCAGAGAACTGTGTCCCAAAGCTGAAGCTTCAAAAGATGACACCTTTCATAACCTCATCAGCAAAGACAGACAGTAGAAGATAAAACTGATGTCTGGTTTGAAACCTAGACTAGAATGCAGGTCTTAGAAGTTACTCATTTGACTTTCAGCTTCTTGTAAGCTTATTGACAATTGTATTCTGAGCAAGACTTTCAGGAAGAAAAGACAGGATTTTTAACTGCTGAAGTTTTCTAACTTAAAATTAATGGGCAAAATAAAAATTATTGCATTACCTGTCAATTACATGAATGCTACAATTTTAAAGCTTTACAGAAAATTCTAAACACAGAACAAAATTAAATTTATGTTTATTTTTGCTACATTTTGTCACTGCTGACAGTGGCAAAGTACCAATGACAAGGAGTGCCCATAACATGCATGAGGAAAGTAAGGGACAACAGGGCAGTGAATTCAATACCAGGGCCATGTGACTGTCACACACACACCCAGACCCTGCTCTTGCAGCCAGCAACTCATCAGTCACATTTTTCAAACAGATGGAAGCAGGAGTTCCACTTCAGAGATTGCTTTATATTTCATTTATCACATTAGTTCTGGTCAGTTAATGCTACCTATAGCTGGTTTATATGGACTAAACATAGCCCAACATTTCCTGGACTGTTGAATAAGCTTTTTCCTAATTATTCATGGTAACTGCAGCAATATTTCATTGCCAGTCTGGTTTCCCATGGTTCAACACAGAATACAGAGCAACAAATGTGCCCGTGTTGGAACTAAGCAGTTCAGAGAAACAGTCAGAAAGGTCTCTGAGAGCAAAACCAGACTGTTAACAGCAACCAACTGGAAAGACAAAACTGCATCAAATTCCACATACAGAAAAATTACTCCAGCTTTTACTGCTTCGTAAACAGAGCTGAAGTTTGACACTGTGATTGCAACATGTTGTAAGGATCCATATTAAAGGTCAGTGTGATACTGAGCTAAACACTCAGAACAGCCCCTCTGCTAACAAAAGGAGCTGCTCCCTGGGTCTGCTCTTGGGGGTAAAGCAGAATTCCTGAGACCCCAAAATTGAGGTTAAAGTTCCACTCAACCTTTTAATACAATGAGAATATCTATTGTGCTGAAAAATGCTACTTAAAGATACTTTCACATATGGCAAGAGGTGCCACAGCATCAAATTCCCTGTGCTAAAAGGTGTTATTCAGACTCTTCCAGAGGTGTGATTCTTAAAATGTTTATTTCCTTCTAACTTCTTGTCAAGCTGTCAGTGGCCATGGTTTTACACATGATCAACTCGTATTTAGTCATTTCTTAATCAAAAACCAAGCACTCAAACCACTTCTGCCCCAGCAAAACCTGCTTCCCTGAGCACGTGGGTGCAGAACCCACTGTGAGGGATCTGCAGACCACTGAAGGAAAATGACTCCATGAAGAGACTGCTAAAAATGAGTCCAAGCCACTTTCAGGGGAACAAAAACCTGACTGGAGAAATCCCAAGTAACATTATACTTGAGTTTGTTTCTTAAAAATGAGACAAACGGAAAGCACACAGACACAAATGGAGAATTTCTCTTTAAAGCAGGACTAAACCATTTAAAAGTCCTCTAAATTTATTCCACTGTTCTTTATCATTACCAATGAAAGTCGCTAACTGCATATCAGATTTTATGGCCGACTCTGTCACAGAAATCTGATTACCCTCCCCTCCCAGTTTCCCCTCTCCTGACTAATAAGCACACTTCATAACAGGAGGTTTGTCCTTTCCTGCTCTCTCTGTATGCAGAATACCTGCTCTGCAGACTTCTGCTACTCAGAGTTTGACACAACTGTGCTAAGAAGAATATTTATATTCATCACAGCTCCAACAGCAAAACAGATCCTTTCCTGAACTGAAAAGGAGGTCTGACTAAGAAAAAAGACAAGTCACATTTTGCCAGTGGCCAAAGTCTGGGCACAACTCATCCCCACCAAGTCATTGTCCAGAGGGACCCCAGACATGACCCAGCAGAGAACCTGCCTGGAAGTACCTGCTGCTATGGTAGACTGCTTTTGGCTTCTGTGAAAACAAAAACCCCCAGACCTCCCTGGTACTGCAACCCAGCAGGAAAAGAGATTTTTATAAATCACCAGCAAGTTTTCTGAAAGATTAATCACCAGGTAAGCCTGTTAATCATTCGGTCAAGGTATTCACCTCTTCTGAGCTAGGAAGGGAGATTAGGAACAAAAGGTTTTCAGCACAAATTTCTTAGAAATCATTGCTGTATGATAAAAATCACCAAACACCCAAGTTTTCTACAGCAATTAGCAATTTGCAACCTGAAATATATTTACACAGAAAAGCAAAACAGCTGCTTCCAGATAAGAACATGTGCTCCACCAGACTCACTCCTTCTGACAGAAGAGCAGACAGAGTATAAATACAACACTGTTGGCTGGAAATGACATTTTGCATGAGGAATTGATCACAAGTCTTCAAATAGCACATCCCAAGTGATCAAGAAAATTCCTCTTTTCACACTGACTGCTGACACATGAATATTCATATTTTGCTGGCCAAACATACCTTTCTATGGGCTTGGGATTTGCTCACTTGTTTTCAGGTAAAATTGAATGTCCTTTTCCTAATTTTGATCTAATTCTTAGTCTCCTTGAGGAAAACCTCACAGGTTTAATAATAACAAGGAAGATTAAAACCCCATGAAAAGCAGTTTAAGCAATTATTTCAAGCTGCACTCTGAAAACCAGATTTCCCCCTCCCCCTCCTATTACATAAGGTACATGCTCCTCTGCTTTACAGGCCTAGAAAGCTTTCCAAGCTCCTATTAATCAGAGATTAAATAAACTGATCACCTTTTCCTTTAGGATCACCAGGGATATCTAATTCCCTTTAAAAGGACTATAGTTGAAAATGCTATTTATCTGCTATACTGAAGCCACTGGGTTTAGGTGAGCTGTGCTGCTGTCAGTAACATGCAACTCCAACTTAAATGAGCAGTAAATTCAGATTAAAAAAACGGAATCAGTTGATTTAGATTGTTTTCTGGAAGTGCCTGTTGGCAGTTAGTTGGGAATGCACTGCCAGGACTTCTACACTATGAACTCTGCACCTTCTGGGTTTTTTCTACAAGGCTCACCACACTGATCCAGATTTGAACCTCCATTTCAGCTTCAACCAAAGTCTTTTTTCTCTTAAGCTAAAACCTTCTCCTAAAAACAGTTTATGTCTTACTATTTCACTGTGAATAAGAGGGTTTACCCTGACTCTTACCTTAAAAAAATCAAGGCTACATGAAGAGCAGTCCCACTGAATACCAACAGCAGTACTGCAAATACAAGTAGCAATAGTCAAGAATCTCTTCCTAAGTCTTAAAAAGAATTCCATTTTGCAACACTAATTCTGATTGCTTGCTCCAATATAGTAAGAACAGCTAAAATGCTTCTTATGTGGAATGGTTGTGATATTCAATACTGCATTTCTTCTGCTGACAACAAGCAGGAACAAGGAGATGTAGTGATGTGGCAGATTATCAGATGTTAGCCTATTCCTTGAATTGAATGCAGGTTCAATCATTACTTTAAAATTGTCAGCACCCTGAAGACTACTGTAATGCTGTTGATACAACAAATTCATGTAAATGCAAGTTATTATAATGAGATAAACAAAGATTATAAAACACTAATCTATTATGACAGGTTCAATTTCCTTCCTGTCTGAAAGACACCAAATCTTCAACCTCAACAAAAAAAATAAAAATCCAAACTAAAGACAAGGCATCTCAATCTATTCCTAAGAACTTTCCTAGCCACAGATCTTTGAACAACTATAACAGTATCGGTCCACACTCCAGGACAATTATTTTGCACCATCTAGAGCCTGTTGTTTTGTGCCAGCAAGGTTCTGTACTTCCTAGGAAGGCAGCAGTACTGTGATGCACAAGCATGGCTTACTTTAGAGAAAGAGCAGACATCTTAGACATTCTGAGGTTTTTAATGGACACTTTAAGTTTTTAAGACCTGAGAAAATAAATAAAGGTACAGAAGTGTAAAGGAAACTTTATAAAACTGCAGTCAATCCAGAAAAATCTAAAGGTGATTTTAATTGAGCTCATTTGACCTTATGACAAGCGACTTTACAAGGCTGCCTGCTTCTACAAGCTGAAGGCAGAACTTTATTCTCTTCTCAGGTGCATTCTCTTACTGAATCCACATAATTAGGAACACAACCTTTAAGGCTTCACATGCAGGATTAGGTCATGGTGACTTCCATGAACAAAGGCTGGCAGCTGGCAGGAGGAGTGTGAATTGCCGAGGAATTACAGCAGGAGTAGGAATGAACTCATGCGTAACACCACAGGCCTATCCTCAAACAGAAACTGAAGAACTCCATTTTAACACACCTTTTTCATTTCGTTTTCCAGGTTTTCTTCCTCTTGGCCTTCAGAGAGTCGCCTCCTCAGCTCTGCAATTTCCCGCTCCAGGTTTTCCCGGTACTGGTTCCACTGAGCTCGCTCCTGCTCCAACCTGTGGTGATACTGGAGCTCATAGTCACGAACTGTCTCTATAAAACAGCATTTTCAAAACTTACTTTCAACGGAAGTTAAAGAACAGAGCTTTAGGAGCTCCATCTCCAACCAATGATTTATTATAATTGATGAAAACTAAGATAAGGGTGAACTCTCCCTTCCTTTTGACTCTTGCCCCAAACCCAAATATGTAAGTAAGCATTTCAAAGGAACTGTGCTATCACCAGAACATAAAGAAACAAACCCCAAAACTGTGCAACTCTTAATTTCAAGGTAATGTATGTGACTAACGTCCTATTTAGCAGCGTATTTTGTACCTCCAAGTACATCATCCAAACAAACCTTACTTATTTACTCCAAAATGCAAAGAAATTAAAACTTCTCACATAGCTTTCATTTCCCTATGATCAACACTACCCCTCTTAGGTAAGGAGTTGTCTGTGTTTACACAGGGACAGCAGCTGGCACAACTGAGCCTTAATCTAGGTTCATGTATCTGTGTAGATCATAAATAAACAGACATTTGTGTACTCAATATATAAGAAGGTTTGTCTTTTCTGGGTGAAAAGCACAATCAGGTGATGGAAGAACTGCCCACAGCCAACAGGCTGTAGACTCTGAATAGTGTGATCCTGTTTGTGAGCCTTTAAGAAGACAGACAGTTGTGGCAACAGTCTGTTCCCACTTTATATCCTACATTTTGTTCCATTTGTTTTGTCTCAGAAATGTCAACAGCTGTGCAACATGCAAATATAATGAGGAATAGATCAGAACTATCAAGAAAAAAAGAAAACCCAGGACTGAGAGAGAGAGCAGCATGTGCAGTCACTACGCTGGGGAAAGGCCCATGTGAGTACTGGAGGGACATCTGACTGTGTGAGAGCAGAACTCTGTTCACACAGAAGGAGAAAAAAGAATCACGCTGGCAGCCTAAAGCTGTTTTCAGACTTGACAAATTACAGGCATCATACTTCTCTTCGTGGAAGGATGACGTATCACATTCATAGTCCCTCAAAAATGCTTTGCATGTACATGAGAGTTCCCATTGCCACGCATTCTACTTTCTATCCTCAAGCTGACAGAAAAAAACCCACCAAGCTCCTTTTCAACCTTGGGAACTAGACTTCATCCAGCACTTATGCAGCCTTCCCAAGCCATAACATAACATGAGTTATCCACACTCCTGCAAGAGCAGGCACAAATCCCGAAGGACATACTCAAGAGGTGGCTGGTCTCAGCAGCTTGCCTGGTTGTTACCTTTCATGATGGCCTGGAGGGAAGCTACTTCTTCTTGCCACTGTCTCTTCACCTCATCGATGGCCTCCTGCTTGGTGGTCTCTGACACCGTGGCTATGGCTTTGATGTTCTCCATTTCAGCGTGAGCTTCCATCAGCTGCGTCCGCAGCTGGCCCAGGTCATCCTGGGCTGCCTGCAGCACTGCATTCTGTCTCTTCAGGTCCTCTGCAAGAAGGGTTATACACATTTAGCTTGGTTAAGGAGTTCAATCTGAAGAGGAGCCCTAGTTGCTATGGCAAAGAACAGAAGGGAGTGAAGGAAGCACTGGTATTAAAACATCCACCCGTAACGACTGAACAAATGCTGGCAGGTATCTTCAGGGAATGCCATTTCTTGACTTTGCTTGTCCGTGCCTTTTATTAAAGAACTATCTTCTCATGGATACAGCCACAAAGCAGACACTGCAGATATAACTAAGATCAATACACCTGATGAAAGTGAACTGTGCTTTTAATCAGTTCTTATTATTTACCTTGTTCTGGTAACAAATCTAGAAAAGGTAAGAACAGACAGGAAAACAGTCCTTCCCTCATTTCTGGCATCACCTTGGTTCTGAATTTGGATGTAACGCTTCATATTTCTTGAACAGAAACACTCTGTGACTACTTTGTGGAGCCCAGGTAGGAAAACTGAGCAGCCTAATTTATTCTTTACCATGACTTTGCTAAAACTGAGCCTCTACTAATAAAAGGGATACATTCAATGGAACATCCACTACTTCTCTAATTGTTGCAACTATAAACAGAAATTAAACTAATTTCTTATTATCCTCCTGAGTTCTCAGTTAACGTGAAACAAACAGCTCCAGAAGATATATATAATATAATTAATTCCAAAAGCACTAACACAAAATACTGTTTTATGCCCACACAGCCTGTTTCAATGGCAATCACTTTTAGCAGAAACATCTGTCCAGTATGTAACAAACACCAAGTATCTCCATGTACCTCCCTCAGTGCCAAAAAGCCGAATCAATCCTGGTGCTCTCACCTCTTGATAGAGAATATGGAACCCAGAGCTAATCAAGTACTTAAAAGGGCATTAATCCTTGTGTAAAAAAGCCAAGACACTGTAACATTTATATTACTTAATTTTCAAATGACAGCATTAAAGATGGGCTGCAACAGTCCCAATGTACATTTAGGAAAGGGTCTTGGAGACAGGGAGGGGGAAAAAAAAAAAAGAAGAAAAGTAATTGCCTCTATATTCTCCTTTGGTGTCCTTTCATTTCATTACATGTGAAAGATGGGGGTTTTTTTCTTCCCATCACAATTTATTTTTATTTTCTATTTTTTTACTGTACCAAATTGGGAGAATTATTGCTGATCTCATCAGTAGTGTCTTGTATCTTAAATTTCCTTTCATCCAGCCTTAGAAACACAAGTAAAGAGACTTGCTGTGTGATCTGATCTTCATTATGCCTGTTGTATTTCTGCTCTCATAAGCTTATACAGCAGCTGCAGTCTTAATGCATTATGTTTTGGCTCNTTACTGTACCAAATTGGGAGAATTATTGCTGATCTCATCAGTAGTGTCTTGTATCTTAAATTTCCTTTCATCCAGCCTTAGAAACACAAGTAAAGAGACTTGCTGTGTGATCTGATCTTCATTATGCCTGTTGTATTTCTGCTCTCATAAGCTTATACAGCAGCTGCAGTCTTAATGCATTATGTTTTGGCTCTGCTTTCATATGTTAAAGACAGGAAAATCATCAGAATTAGAAATCAATCAATCTGGCTCTCAGAACAGCTATCTCTACTCTCCAATTCTTCATCAGATACTTGAGCTCATATGGTTCAAATTTTCCTATAAATTGTGTTATTGAAATAGATGCCCTTGGCTGGTATTAAAACTTTTATAACATTTGCCCGCTCACAGCCTACCTCAGATGGAAATTTAAGACAAATTAATGCTACATTAAAAAAAAAAAAAGGTCACAGAGTACAAACAGCACAGCATCCAGGCTGTCTTTCCACTTCCCAAATCAGCTCCTGCTCAGAAAGCACACCCCGAATTCAGGATCTCAGTATTAAAACTCACTGGTGGTGTTTCTGCATGGACATCAAGTTGCTCTGACTCCTACCCGTGCAGGAAAATCTTTCAATTTAATCCTAAAAATTCATTCTAGAAAGCTAAATAGCCACCTATTGAATCTCTTGCATTTTTATTATACCTGTTTAAAAGACTATTCTTCATTCTTGAAGGATTATTTGAAGAAGAAGTTTAATAAACTTTAGAATAATTCAGAGAAAGGAGGACTTACCTTCCTTAGCCAGGTATAACTCCTTAAATTTTGCTCTCTTTTGATTAAATTCTTGCTCAAGTTGCTGCTTTGTGCGCAGAAATTCTGCATTGACCTTTTCCAATTCTGCTACCCGTTGTAGAAGAGCAACTAAAAATAAAGCAGAAGATAAGGTACGTCACTAACAGTTATCCAGACATCCCATTCTGCAAGTCTGAGGTTCAGGGTTGACTCTTTTTAAAATATCTTTACTTATTAGTGCTGCTGGTGCCTGATGGTCATCAGGAAAACTAGCCAGTCCTTTAAGGAACAAAGGAAGGTACATTTTCTTACACTGTAGCACCAAAGTGTAGTTAGACACTATGGGGATGTGGCAGGGAATTCTGCAGAAAATAATCTCCCAAAGAAAACCAAAATTTGCTACATACAAAGAAGAAAGAAATAGAAATAATTCTGGTGATGGTTTTTTTTTTTTTCCCCCAGTGGTGCTTCTTTTTAAAACACTGGGAATTTAGTCACAAGGCACAGGAAGTATGTGAAGGCTGAGCAATAAAGCACCAAGTTCTCAAAGGCTGAGGTCAAATAAAAAGTCACAGCAGCTCAGCCAACAGCTATGGAAGGACAAAGCACAGTAAAAAACCCATCAGCTAAAAATTAGGTGCCATTATCTATCCAGTTTTCAGTTCTCCACGTTCACCAAAAGATGAACCAGATCACATACAGAGAAGGTTGCCAGAGGATGACCACAATCTACAGATTGTGTGTGACTACAATCAACTGATTGTAACATCAAACTCTGCTCATTCCCACCAGGAAAAAATCCTCAAGGATGCACATACATCACACTATTTTTCAGAATTTACCACATTAGCCATTCATCTGGTAGTACAACGAAAGAGGGGAGGTAGGAAGTCCACAAAGACTGTTTCAACATGCTTTATTGAAAAAACCCTTGACATCATTGTATGATGATATAAAGACCCCATACAACCCCTAACCTATCAGCATGTGCAGTATCAACTCCTTTGCATCTCAAAAAATAGAGGTCTGTTGTAGGTAGCAGTTTCATCTCACACACCTCAGAATTCAAATATGAAATAGAAATAAAAGACAGATGAGCCAGAACAAAACCCATCTCCCTGCTGCAATGCACTGGGGAAAAAAAAGTTCCTCTACATGAGTCTCTATGTGTTCTGCAAAAGCATTTTGTGGACATGTTCCAACTCTGCCATGCAAAGCTGAATCTCTTGAGTTACAGCCTCTATACAGCACAGACTAGATACACAAAATATTGATCCATCAGAGGTGTTTACATATCCCACCCAACACTTCCCACCAAAAGCAAGTAGTGAGAACACAACACAAAGGCTACACGACTTCAGCAGCAAACATTTAGACTTACAAACAGCTGGAATCAGCTCTACAGCTCAGTGGCAAAATGCTGGTTGGGCAATGCCATTGAGATGGGATGAGTTATTTTTAGTACCAGATGACGTAGAGTAAGAGCAGACACAAACAAAAGGACCTTTTAAGAACACAGGTATGTTTTACTGATTGCTGGTTATGAGGGCTTATGGTGTTACAAAATACAGCACTTAAATCTGTTCATCTCTGTACTGAATAAAAGATATATGTAGATCTAGGACTGAAGAAATTTTAATGTTGTTTTTTCACCAAAATCCTAATGTTGGTCTTTTATCATCATCTTAAATACAAACATATCATTTTTCCTGACCAGTAACCCCTATGTGGATAGTTCAAAGCCAACTGCACAGGAGTGTTCTCCAGAAAATGAAAGGAACCTGCAGCAATGACACACTCAGAGCAAAGCTTCAAGCGACTTAAGAGAGTGGCTGGATCAAAACCAGGGATGAAACAGCACACGGGGAGCCAGGTCCAGGTAGGAAAAATGCTTCCCAAGGCTAAAGGGTTGCCTTTGATGTCCTGCTAAAGTCTTGCAAAGGGAAAGGGTTTGTCTGTGTTTCCACTCCCCCACCGAGCCCTGTGCGAGGCGACGCAGAGCCCGCAGCCACCAGCACCTCCTGCTTCACAGCCATGCTGGGCCCTCAGGAGCTGGGGCTGAGCTCAGCTTCAGCTCCTCAAGGGAAACTCTTGGAGGCACTAGAGCCTAAGTGAGCTGTGTGCCAGGGGCAGGTCGCTGCTCTGTCCAGGGCCAGCCAGCAGCTCTGCATCCGCAGGTACCGCCCAGGGCGTACCTGGAGCCACATGCACACATTCCAGCCAAACAAGGAGGAATCTGGACATCACCTACCTCACACACACTCCTTCCACGACCACACAAATAAACGATCTCATTCTACAATTAGTAATTCTGAAAGTTAAATCAACTGTAGACATCAGTCAACCCTCTTGCCCCCGAAGATGACTCAAGCACTCCCTGTTTACTTGATTCTCTTTCCATCTTGCTTTAGCAGAAGGACAGCAGCAGCTGTGTTGCTGTTCCCATCAGAAAGCTGTGGTGCAAACCAACCAAGCTGTATTTCTTCCAAAGGTGTGAGAGTTGCTTCTGCTGAGGATGGAAGAGCAAGAGGACACCACAAGAGCAGAACGCTCAAGTGCTTTAAGCTGGGCAAACAACAGACTCATCCGTTTTAAATCCTCCCACCCAAACAGAGAGAGGAAGGGCAGAGTCACCAAGAAGGAAATGAAATTTAAATATTTACATTTTTACAGTATTCACCCTCTCTGCAGCCTGGCAGTTATGTCTAAAAAGTAATAAATAAATAACTAAATAACCAACCCCCACCACAACTGAAATCTGGCAGCTGTCAGGACCAGCTGCAGGCATTCAAAAAAACAAGCAGTTTAAGATCTCAACTGCAGGTCATCCATCATTGCAAGTGTGCATTAACATTGTTCTTTCGATTCTATACTAAGTTTGAAGTGCTTTTAGCACCTGTGCTAAATACACAGCTCAGGACAGACCTTAGCACAACCCCCACTGCAGTGAGACAAGGCACAAACTTGAGGACAATAAGCTGTGCCAACATCAACCCTTTCAAATGCACCTGCATAAAAAGTAAAAGCAAAAGAAAGTTTCTTTTCTAAGACAGCCTGACAACCACCACCTTTCTGCTAAGTGATTAAGTTTGCAAAGAAATTATTGTCTTCTTCAGAGGTGTAATTTGTACAAAAGCCATACAGACACTTCTCAAAATGCAAGTGTGATCCCAAGCCCAGACTACCAGACACAGGTACCCTCGGGCTACATGGCACAGATTGAAGTCCACCTGGAAATGCACTGGAGTCAATGGCAGGAAATGGACTCATTCATAGATTTCCAATTAGGGCTTTGCCATTTATCACTTAATTTTCACTCTGAATTCAGATGCAATTCACCCCGGGCCCATGACAAAGTTGAAAAAGAAAGCTTATTTGCCATCACAGGCTATCAACTGAAAACCAGCCCCAAAAGCAACAGGTACATTTTGCAGTGTCAGTACTCCCTAAGTTGCCAGGCGCCGTTTCCATGCTCCCACTCCCAGTTATCAATGTTTAATGATGCCCGTGAGGTACAGAGTAAACAAACCCGAGAGATGGGCAGTTCTGGGGGAGCTGAGCCCTGCTGAAACGGGATCTGGTGCTACACACGGCATCAGCACAGGCACGGAACACTCTGTATTTCCTCACAGCAGTAGTGGGAAGACCTAATTCCCTATTTAGGGCCCTAAGTCATCAAGAAACAAACGAAAACCCTGAAGACCCAATTTCTTAAGTCTTAAAATAGCACAGAGAAAACTTTACATTAAAACTGATATACCAAATTAAAAAAACAAACAAGAAATCCCTCTGGCCATCCATTTAAAATAGCAATTTTCCCCCAATTATTAGGACAAATAGATTACAGATGACAGAGTTAGACATGCCAACTAAATGACTAGCTTTGTTTCTAGCTAACAACACAGATTTTGCAGAGACACTTCAGGTCAGACACAGGGATCCCCATCTCCCTGTGGAGCAGTGGCACTGCAGCAAAGGACAGTGTGTGTTATCACATGGTTTAACCAGGTAGAAGAACTCCAAAGAAGGGCAACAAAATCCGTTTCAGAGTGGAGCCATCAATTTACAGGAGAACCACGAAACTGCTGCAAGACACAAAGAGAAACTCTAACCAAAAAGAGAAAGCTTTCTATTAACCCACTACACAGCCAAATTCCAATTCTAGGAAAACACAGGAACAAACACACATTTCTTAGTGACTAGTTATTTATATGCTGTTCCACACATCAGCTCCAAAAAGGATTAAATTTTATGTATGACAGTTTCCAGTTACACAGTGTAGCGATCATTCCAGAACTAAGACAGACAAAGCTGATTATCGATAAGACTATTTTTGAATACTAGGTCTATTTATAAAATTAATACCACAAAGCTTTCTGCTTGATATTTAATGTGTCAAACATGACATCAAGAGTTCAGTCCAACGAAGCTGAAATATGAAAACAGAGCAGACAAAAACCTCCATGTACAATCAACTTTTTGGAGATCAAAAAAAAAAAATTATGTAATTCTCTACCTTTCTTTTCCAGTCATGATTGCTCAAGACAGAAGTACGGAAAGATACTTATTTCTATGAGTTTCTACTATGAGTTTCTACTATTTTCTATGAGATTATTTCTATGAGTACTAATTTTTCTTTATCATGACATCATACTGAAGCCACAATTATGTTACTATATAAATTTTTAATCTAAGTCTGCCTCCAGAACTGCAAAAAGCTTTATTTTATTTGAACAGGACTTGATCAAAAAAGAACAACCAACCCTCCCAAGCCCTCCCACTCTTACAATACACTCCAGTACAGCTGTTTGCACCAGGCACTCAGAAGGAAAGGAACAGATTATGTTTCTTTGAACAAGCATGTTACACGGGAGCAATTCCTGATTTATGAAATGTGGGTTGCTTTATTTCCAAGGAACAACATTTGCCCTTACACACAGATATTCCGCAGCAGCAGACCAAACTGAAGGCGAAAACAAAAAAACCAACCCAGGAAGAATATAATTACTTGTTTTTCTCAAACTTGCATTTGGAAGCACCAAGCATTTTATTTACTGGAGGTATATGGCTTAAGCTCACTGGTCATACAGTTTCCTTGTTTTATTTGAGGACAGAGAACGGCCTCTGACTTCTCACTTGCCACTTTCATTTTCAGAGTGGCAGCAAACGCCTGGGACGGTCACACCTGCCCTTTCAGAGCACTTCACTGAGAACTCAGCTACAGAGAGGGGAAAGCCAGGCAGTTCTGCCCTGCAGCTGTGCCCTGGCACAGGATGCTGCTCCCCAGTGTCCCCCATCACCAAACTGTTCTGCAGAAGGAGCTCAGGCAGTTCCCCACTTCGGGCAGCGCAGCCTTCGGAGACACTGCTGCATCCATCCAGCCTTTTCTGGCTGATTGTGCAGTTCAAGGTTATTTGACATCCACAGTTTGTTTTCTATTGACTAAACATTCACAGGCAAACAATCCAGTACCAATTTAATGCCATATACATCAAAATGCGGTGTTGCTGACAATTGCAGGTATCACCATGCAGAACTGAGTCTTGCTGCATCCTATCTGTTACAGCAGCTTTATATTTATTGCAGGAAATCAGGAACTGCAGGCCCAAAAATATTCAACTGAGCACTGCACGTTACCAACATCCAACCACACCATACATATTCTACCAACATCAAGTGAAAGTCTGCAATATACTATTAAAGTTTGAAAGTAATGTTATTTTTAATTGAAGCTGAATGACAAACACCTTTCCACTATAACTATAGTCTCAGTAGTACCTATTCCGACTCTTTAATTTCCTCTTTTATACTAAACACTGTGTGACATCCTACATTAAGGGTCTCAGAGAAAAAGTTAAAAGCCATTACTAAATTAAAGTAATTAAAATCTAAAGAAATTTAGATGTTTGAATAAATGGGAAGACTCTCTTCTATAATACAATCAAGAACCACAGCATGGATTGGGCTGGAAGGACCTTAAAGACCATCTTGTTACAACACCCTGCCTTGGGCAGGGACATCTTCCACTAGACCAGGTTGATCCAAGCCCTATCCAACCTGGCCTTGAACACTTCCAGGGGTGAAGTACCCACAAGAACAAGAACAGAAGAGAAAAAACAGAAGGAGGAAGAGAAAACAAGGGTCCTTTAAATGGCTTAATTAAACCTGCAGAGCTAAATAGCCACATGCAGTAACAACTAGGTAATCTTCCCCAAAGTGTGTTTATACAGCAAACATCTTCATACATAACAACATGGAAAGAAAAGCCAACACGCTATTTCTCCTTCCCCATTTTTCTTCCCCTTCCCACTTTTTGTCCCTTTTCACAGCACTCACAATGTGTTCACTACTTCCTTGCTTTGTCACTGCCTCCATCTTTTTTCCTGGACACAAAACCAGGCAGTTGCTTTCTGGGGTCCAAATCCCCATCTCATGACACTCCACTTCATTCAAAAAAGGGGACTCACACCTGACTTTCAGTTTTGGTAAGCCCACCTCATGTGACAAATAACGTTCTTCACCTCTTCTATACACTTAGTCATTCTGACCCCAGGTTAACTTAAGTCTAGTTTTAAATTTATGCTTAGTTAAACATTATTTACACTGAACTGCAATGGAACAGTGCTCACTCACATCAAGTATCACAGGAATGCACTTAAACATGGATGTCCACGTTGACAAAAGTGAGCTTGAATTTTTTTCCAACAGTTAATTTACATTTGCTAGAAGCATCATTTCTTCCCAAGGACAGTCCCCTACCTCCATCATTACAGACTGACTTTTCCTACATGCCTTCTCACCACAATAGCTGGTTCTTTCCTTTTAACTAGGCTGCCATCAGAACTCTCCATTCTGTGCACACGATCTTCTCCACGGAAGTCCTAACTAGATGCATGAGGGGTTTTGCCATCATCAGTTTTCACTCTATTTCATTTCTGCCATTGGTGTTTTGGTGAGTAAGGAGAACAATCCCTCATGAAATTTCAGCAAAACACTGTTGGTTAACATTTTTTCCCAAGAAAATCAACCATGCTCTGTGCTTTATGCTCAATAATTCTTTGAATAATTTAAATAGGGCAGCAGTGGATGAATCAGTGTTGGAAAAGTCAACTGGACACCACCATTGATGGAATCCTACGGAAAGCATTTTGGCTTCATCCTGCTGCTACCACCAGTGAATCTCTTCAGAAATGCAGTGTTGCTAAGCTTGAATGCATATCAAAGTATCCCAAAAGCCAGCAGCAAGCTACAGTCTGGTGAAATTTGAATTCATCTACAGTAACACAAAATGGAGAGAACACAGTTACCAATCTCATCAAGATCACCAGCATCTTCCCTGCTCCCTTAGTGCTTGCACCTTGTTCCCCTTGCTTTAACGATTTTTCTTTTTTATATCTGCTCTTTATAGGAGGATCAATTTGGAAAAAAAAAAAAGGCTGCAGGAAAAAGCTCAGTGTCTCCTTGGGTTTATGAAGGGTTTATTTACTCTCCAGGCTGTGAGCATTTACTCAGACCAGTCACTGCTTGAGCAAACAAGAGCACGGCAATGGCAGCAGAGAACTCGGGGGACACGAAGTCCCCAAGAATCGGGCACATTTCTCCAAGAGGCTTCAGAGCTGGATCACACCACCGCCAGCTCAAGGCCAGCCGAAGTAGATCTCTACACCCTGCAGAGGCACAACATGACTTGATCCCCTTGGCAAAGCCTCTGGAGCTTTTTACACATCTGAGCTCAAACAACGCAGCCGTCAAATGTGTCACCAACATGTCACACGCCCGTCCCTGCCCCTGTCACTTCACCAGCCTGCCCACCTCATCACCTGCAAGACAAACACCAACAGAAGGTGTTTTAAGCAGACACAGAGGCTCCTCCAGCCTGGAACCAGACCTCCAGCACGGACACCTATTCCCTTCCACAGCATTTTAAAACAAGACCCAAAAATGTCAAGTCACTTAAATCTTCCTGACCAGAGCAACACTGAAAATATGAATGAGCCTTCAATATCTACGCAGGAATATTTCTGCCAAGTTTTTCCACACTACCACGTCTCATCATTTCTATGATATAACCAGAAAATCCTCAACCATTTCACACATGGCAATTACACTTGACAGGGAGGTTTTCAGTGTGTCTTGCTAGTAAAAGAAAATTTGAGGATATTGTCTGTCTTAGTAAACCATCAGAAATCTGCCATTCTGATCAAATAAGAATATTTCAGATTGAGAGTCATTTAGGGAGAGACTCTGACATGCACTTCACTATACAGGAGACCCCCTACACAATTTGCCACTTTGAACTCCACTAATGCAACTGCTCTCCTAAAATGTAAACATTTGCTAAACCCAGACAACAGACTGATTTTCTTTCAAGATAATTTAATTGCTGACTCATTTGTAGTGGGAGGGAAAAAAGTCCCTGTGACTCCTTATTTTATGTTTATCACTTCGCCTACAGATTTATTAAAGGCGGTCCTCTTCTGGGGAAAAAATGGGAGTAAAGTATGACTCAACTCTCAGGTTAAAAAAAAGCAAAACAACACAAAACAACCCTACTGCATTGTTTTCTTTGATTAAGTTAGTTAATATATAAAAGAAAACCATTACATTAATTCAGAAATTCTCCCAGACATCACTAGTCTGAGATCTTGTGCTGTCTTGCTATTCCTCTTAGGGCCAAAAATTGAGGTGTAGCTTTAAGAGCATTCAGGCCACAGACCACCCCAAGTACTCTGCTTCTCAATTTCTGAGCAGAAAGAACAAATTAATGATGACCTAACACACTTAAAAATTCAAAGGAAGGTAACAAAAGTGAAATATAGCTCAACCAATAAAACGACGTGGAAAAAAACCAGAAGGAAGTCAATGTTTGTGAAATTTATATAGGCAACAGCTTCTGTAATTTACCACTGCTACAGGTATGAGGAGAATGCCATTTAAAACAAACTGGCATCTCTGTGGACATTTTCAAAAGCTGAAATAATCACGATCAGCATGGAAACTTACCAGATAGCACTATAGTAATTTTACAGGTACCAGAAAAACTTCAGAAATAGCAGCAATTCATACACAACTCAAGAGTTATGGATGGGAACAAGCACTATGAAAGGGAGTTAACACCAGATTTCTTTCCCATTGTGGATCCCTATTCCTTGCTACATAATTTGGCCACCCAAACTGGCATACAGAAAATAAACTGAGAAAGGGAACAGGCAAAAACTTACTTTTAAGGAATAGTAATTTTATAACAGTTGTCAGGAAAGCATGTTGCAGGCATGAAAAAATGGTGCCTTAGAGTAGCCACTTAAAGGATATAAATCTTAATAAATGGCCTGGAAAATATTGTTGCCAGATGTATTTATGGGGACATTGTGATGATAAATATAGTATGACAAATAATAGAAGATTAACGTCTTTATTTGATAAGGAACAGGATACAGATCCTATCATTTGGAGTGAGGTTTCTCCAGCAATTTAATAGGTTCCCTGAGAACAACAGACTAGTACTCCCCCAAGCCTCTATAATCTATTTCTTGACAAAAAATACTGCTGTGATTCTATATATTCATATCTTTTGCTACCACTTGTCAACTACATGAATTCCTGAACAGTTAAAAAGGAAGAAAATCCTCCTCCAGCATGAAATTTTCAAAACATTAAAAATATTCCAGGGGTATAAGCAATACAGAATAGGAAGGCTTGACTAAGCCTGCAGTTATGATCATTTTAAATCAATTTATGTATTGGTAGTCATCTGAAAAGGTAGCTCAGCACTCCCACCTCACCCTGACCACATGTGCCTTTTATCCCCACCACGCTACGAGAGCCTTTGAGGCTGTGCAGTGACAGGATCAGAAACGATACAGCAAAAAGTTGTGGGGTGGGAGGGGAGTGAGTCTCAAACCAGATCACCCCTAACACTTGGCTGAGCACAGACCAAACCTGACACACACGACAGTGAGCATCTACATTAGACTGTGAAAAAAAAGTAAAAACTATACCCCTGGACACTCATATTGCTACTGTGTGGTCTCCATCCTTCCTTTATGCCAGCTCTAGGACTCATCAGGGCTTTCACTAAATCAATGAAACTAAGTAACTCAGGAGTGAGTAGTTCTCAACTGGGAGTCTGAGCTGAACTGGCTCAGTGAGGGGTCCCATGTGCAGAGGAGGCACAAAGGAAATGATGGAAACACGACTGTGGGAGCAGGAAGAAGAGTGAAGGAACACTTCTTTCAGCAGCAGCAACCTTCTAGACTGGCTTAGCTGCAACATGAAACTACAGCCTATGGGTACAGTCTGATAATCAGTTTAACCTAAGAGCTTGCTGCCTGCAAAAAGAAATAGTCTGGCCTTCCTTCTGTCCCCCACTCTCCCTTGTGGCAACTGAGATTGGTGCAGTCATGCAGTAGAACTTTTAAGACTTGATGACTGACATTTGTAAGTGATAAACGACCTTTCTCAAATCCTGATTTCCATTCAGACTCTCCAGGGGAAGCTGACAAACTATATCGGTATCAGAAAGCAAATTCCAGAGCTCAGATTTCTCACTGCTGTTTGTACACACTCAGGTTTTGAACAAATGCAACTGAAAGGGTGCCTCCAGTACAGATGTGTTTATACTGGTACAAAACCTAGAGCTGTAGATAAAAATATATCAGAAAACATTTGTATTCCACAATAAGGTTAGGCTCACATTTACTCTCACTTGAAAGCAAATATGCAGTTAAATCAGACACTGTAACAAGCCACTACAACCCTTCCTGATGGATCATCAGCTGAATGTCATCCTCAGGGCCTCCAACAAATGTAACCTCTGTAACATCACAAGTTAATGCACCACTTAGAGATTTAACATCTTTATCTCCAGTTTCATCTAAGACTCAAACAGAAGCTGTGAAGACCAGACAGCTATAATATCTTCACAGCTAGAAGCATCACTCAAGCACAGAATTCAGAGTTTGACTAATTGCTTTCCCATTAATTTCACATGGGAGAAGATATAAACAGACATTGCAAGTTGGCAATTAAGAAAACCTTACTCAAAACCAATCTTTAAAAGAAAATTTAAAAGATGCAGCATATGACATAAAGAAGCCAGGCTGTCATATGATTTGAACTAAGAAAGCCAAATTTATGCTTTGTACTTCACCAAAATAATCCAAGTAACACCACAGATAAAATATATCAGAGTGATTCTGGCACAGGCTACTGTTAATGTAAGATGAATCCTCCAATCCTTGTCTCTGAAGTCAATGGGAGTCTAATATGAACTCCAGTAGGCCTTAGGAAAGACAATTTTCTTAAAGGATACTGGACATGAAAATTTATCGTGGACGGTTAAAATAATTACTGCTTGAGCAATAACTTCTAGCACTCCTCTGTTTCTTCCTGTGTAGATTAAGCCAACTACACTGAACATACAGATGTAAGGATTGTACTATATTCTGTGGTTTTCTCTAAGTTACTGTTTGCAAATTACTGCTTTGGTTGTTTTTTAAACCACCCAACCACGATGCTGCCTCCTCATTTTGCATAGCACTGGTGCAGCGTAGACGAAAATAAATCGTTTCTGTTGGGGAGTATTTTAATGGTGACCAGCCATGCAAATACAAAAAGTTACCCTACCAAGGCAAGAGTGTGTGGTATAAACAGTTATACACAGAAACGCTCAACAAAAACGGTGAAACAGCCCTTCCTCCTTTTGTTTTGCATATTCCTATCTTTTGTTGCCATTTAAACAGCATTTCAAATCTTGTTGCAATTATCTGTAAGCTAAAAACATGTATTGACAAAAGATGCAATACAAACCATGCAGTCTATTCAGGTCACTGGCTTAAAGGCATGGGAACACCATTATAATCGACAAAGCTGGTTTGGTTTGATCCCCAGGTAATCCTTCCCTCTCACCTCCAGGCCATTCCCTCTGGAATACACAGTTAATGCTTCCATTGCCTTCCAGTTATTGATTCCAATTCACTTGGCCCTGTATAACTTCTATCTGTTATTGCATTTTAGCTTCATAGTTTTACTAAAAAACATTTTCAGAAACCACAAAATATAACAAGAAGATAAATATTAATAAAATCCCACCCGAATTTAAGTTTTTTCTCAGTGTGACTCACCACAGTAAGGCAAGGTGATTTTGGCTTAAGTAACTAAAAATCAGACTGCTTTCTTTTTTTTATTACTCCAAGATCTTGGTTATTTTTCAGTTCTTAACACAGCCAGACACACAAGACAGGACTTTTAACTGCACACAGAACCAAAGGAGTAGATCACAGCACTGCTGTTTCCTGTCCTGCTCTCTACTGATACCAACTTTCAGACTTGCTCTGATAGCCAAAAGATGGAACACTTCTATTTTCTACTTCTATTTCCAAGAGGCATAAGTTAACTTCCAGCAATGAATTTTTGCAATCTGTGAGGCATGGAACTGCTTCAGTTTAGAAATAAAGATACCACGGTATTAAAGAATTAGATGTCAGTCAACTTCACGATTAGGTGAGTAATTGAAGTTCACTGCCACAAAAATCTATAATCTGTTCTTTAAAAACACTCAGAATCTGAGCATATATAAGGCAGGGTTGAAAAGTAGATGAGTAGTTGCTCTATATCAAGAGGAAAGCACAAGGAGATCTTCCTTTCTTAGTAATAGTACCTGGAGAGCTCTTAAATAAAGAGAAATATATTTTTTAAAGAGCAAATATGCTAAGATTCAGCATAGCTAGGGAGCCATACTATCTGGAAAAGATATTTTTCACCGAGGAAGTCTGCACAGTCATGTGAGTTTCTCTAGAAGAGGAAGAAGGGAGAGAGATGGGTGTGATCCCACAGAGCAGAGCAAGGCCTGGAGCAGGCAAAACAAGGGCAAGGTCCCACGGACACTCACAGACGGGAGGTTGCAAAAGCCAAGGAGAGCAATATTAAAGAAGCTGAGGTGGTGGCTGGGAAGGGGGGCTGAGGAAACCAGAGGAGTTGCTGAAGAGCAGCAGTTGCCCAAGACACAGTCAAATAACAGGGTGTTTGACCAGAGAGAGGAAAAACCCGAGACCAAAGATCAAGCGAGGCCACGTTTCTGCCACTTTGCTGTGTGGAAAGGAATTGCCAGAGGAGATGGAAACAGACATAAAAGGTGATTCAAAAGCTTTTTTTCCCCCCCTTCATTGCATTTGGAGGAGTCAGGCCTGGGAAGACAAGCGTAGGATAGAGACAGGAAGGAGAAAAGCACCATCACAAGTCAGCTGAACGCCAAGGGGAGTTGTGGCTGACAGATGCAGACATGAATGGAAAAAAAAATAAATACACACAATTCCTCATTATATCAGCAGTCACGCTGCAGTACTGCATTCTTAGGGTGCTACAGGCACTGCTAAGAGAGCAACAGGACAACTCTGAAGTTTTCTCAAGCACCAGGTATCTTTCAGATAAAAAGCAACTCTCTTCCTTCTGAAAGACACAGAAATATTAACCAAGGGTACACGACTCACTTGTTCTTCCTATGCCAATTTACAAAAAATATCGAATGATTTAAAATTTTCCAGAGAAAATCATCACACTTAACTGACTATACCATGACTAAAATGACACTGCTTAGCCTATTTATAAAATAACTTGCAGAGGGTAATACCATTAACTCAGCCACCACTAAATCAGACACTAATTCTGCAAGTGTAGACTAGGAACCACTGAGAAGCACCAGACCTTTGGTGTGAAAGATGTTCTTCTGAAATACACACACACAATGGCTTTCACAGCAGTCTGGTTACTAAGTGCTGCTTATCAATGTTACTAGTTCTTATCTTGAAAGACTTCAGTTAGAGTAAAGCCGTAATCTCAACCGTAGGCTTATTTTGTTTTTTAACTATATATTTGGTATCTTTTAAGAAGAAAAGTATGTAGTTAAAATACCTAAATTTAGTGTAGAAAACTTCACATCTGAGAAGCACTTTTTAATAAAATGCCTGGAGTGAAAGCCCAGCAAGTCTGCCAGTCAACCATCACCCATAACGAAGCCTATGGGATTTGGTCCACTCCCACACTGACAGAACTTGTTTGGTTTAGCTTCTTAAAAGTTTTAAAACAAAATTCCTTCTTCAATCACTTTCAAGGGAGCACATACAAACTAGTTTCACAGTGGGAATCCGGTCCACCCACCAAGGGCTATGGGAAAGTAGCTAAGCATCCTGAGGCATCCAGCCAGGAAGGGAAGAAAACATTGAGTCCATCTTCTCTGTCACGATGCTGAAGAGGCCAAGAAGCAATAAAAATGTGCAAAGAATTTATACCTTCCAATGTTCAAAATGCAAGAGAGTCAGTCTACAGGCTGAAGTGTATTCATTGTGC
Organism: Atrichornis clamosus; assembly: GCA_013400975.1. Taxonomy (NCBI): domain Eukaryota; kingdom Metazoa; phylum Chordata; class Aves; order Passeriformes; family Menuridae; genus Atrichornis; species Atrichornis clamosus. The sequence continues at coordinate 53,634 of WBMZ01000073.1, forward strand.
TTTCTGGCAAATGAACAGGTAATTATAAAGAACATGGTCACAGTATTTTTCAAAATTAAAAGCGGTATTTGGGACTTGACTTTGATAGGAAAACAGACACCCTGAATGTGAATATTCCCACTTCAGAACAAACTGACCTGCTGAGCAGATCAAAACTTTCTTAAAAATTCTAAAACGTGGAAACATGTACATTCAAGGTGTCTGTTTTGCTTTTGAAACCAAATTCCAGGTTTGTCCACTGAAATGACACAGAACAGCACACAGCCAAAAAAGCAAAGTATGAATGTTTGTGTTTTAATTTAAGTATTTCTTTTTTCATAATATTAGTAACTATTGAATAAGAATACAAGGACCAAGCAAAATGCAAGTGAGGGAAGAAATTTTTTGCCTCTTGGAAAGTACCAACAATTTTGAAGCTACTCCCCGAGAGATAAGGGTCTGACATTTTACAGTTACATCAAAAGTGTAGAGCTAAATATCATGACTCAAAGCCCCTGTGAACCACACCTAGCTTGGAGATGAGTAATAGCATTTTTAGATACTTCAATTTCATTTAGAAGTGATATGCTTACAAGGAAAATAACCAGAAATATAAAAGCATCTAAGGTTTTGATAGTTAATTTTTTCTGTGACATACCTGATCTTGGCCCGTGGGGCACGTGACAAGTACAGCAACAGCAAGTCCTAGCTCTTGTTGGGATCCTGGATTATTGACAGGGGGACACAATGCAGATTGTGGCACTGCTGCTGGCACCAAGATCAATGTGGCAACGGCCTCCAGACTTCCATCTACAGCCGAGCAGTTCTCTCCACTGAGAGCTGGCACAGTCTCCCACCACAGGCACAGAGACACTTTTTACTGGTCTAAGCACAGGGGGAAGAACAAGCTGCTCCAATACTGGATCAATTCTTTCTGCCAGCAAATTCTTATTAGAATATCAGATGGACTGTGCCATTAACAGTTTATCACTGAACAATATCAATGGATATGCTAATTATCATTCTGACTGTACTAATGGTTTAAGTTTGGAGCAGTAAGAAGAGTTTTAATAATTGGCATATCATTCCAATTAACTTTAGTATTGAAGAAATAGTGGTTTATATTAGTGCAGTTCCTTCATTGAAGTGTTTTCCAGATATGAGAAGGGGAATTATACTAAAGCCTGAGCATTCTGATAGGGAAAAACTATGCCAAAACATGTTGTTTGGTAACCCTACATTCAGAGATGGCAAGCACCCAGATCCAAACTAAACCCAGGGAGCCTGAGAGGTTTGAATTTTGAATATTATATTCAAAGTAAAAATACTCTGAAAAATAAGACATTAGTGTTCTGGTCATGGGATCTAGACAACACATATAAATTAGGATCTCTCAAAAAAAGCACCTTGACCAGGATCAGCAAGCAGCACACACCCACTTACAAGCACAGGTCAACATCACGAGCTCACAGTTCACAGCACAGAGCACAAAGCTCCAGCAGCAGCCAAGGGCTGCACTCGGCCTCTCTGCGATTCTTATCGTATAGAAACTCTGTTACCCCACACGAGGGATTAGAGGTTATTAACATCCCTACTAATCCAAAGTACAAAACCAGGGTAGAACACGACGCCCATTCTTTTCCTATTCCTCTGCACTATTCCTTCCCCTATTCTTGGGCCCATTTTCATTTCAGCACAGGCTTTAGAATAGAAGACACATTCCATATTATATTCCTCTCGTGTTGTTCCATATGTTACTTCTACCACAGGAGAAGAAGTAGTTCTTTTATACTTGCTTTCCACAAAACAAATCATAGCTGATGTGTCTTGCATGAATAAAGAATGCATAAGGTATTTATAATCAATACGAGTAATTATAAAGAGCCATTATTTTTCCTTAGGGGAACATACTAATCCAGTTCTATTTTGTCACATGTAATCTTAAATCAGAGGCTACGCTACTCCTTTAAGCAATACATTCAGTGCAGACAACTAAAAATATTAAGTAATTCATTTCTTGAATTTTCTCCACATTAAAACACAATCAAGTTTCAAGGCACACTTTTGGCAAGTTACTTACACATAAAACCAACACAGATGAGAACAACACTATAATAATCAAAGTGGATAAAAACCCCAAACTGGTTCTATTACAGCCAAAGGAGGATGGGGAGAGGAGCCATTTTAGGCACTCTAATTCTTTATTGTAGGAACACAAGAAGCACCTTCAGAACCCACCCAACTTGCAGCCAATTCCCTTATCTACAGCATCCTCATCTCCACACAGCTAGGGAGCAGGAGACAGACAGCAATCCTTACCTCTTACAAGACAGACTTCACCAACCTATCAAATCACTAAATTTACTTGCACCTTTTTGCCTTCCTTTTAAACAACAACAACAACAAAAATATATCCAACTTGGATCTCCTAATACACTACAAACATACAACTACCTTTCCTGGTCAAGAGGCAGCAAACATTTGCACACTGCACAGTTCCCCTGCACACCTGCAGTGAGACAGTCTGCAAGAGCCAAGAAGAAAATTTGTTGGAAGTTGTTCTGCAGCTCTCAGAAGAACAAGCTAAAGAACAATAAACAATGGTTATTCACCAGAAAGTACATGAGAACAACCCATACCAACACTGACCTTACAAGCATGACAGCAAGGAAACTCACCTTCCCCTCTGTGCTCTCGAAGGACAAGCAAGCAATGACTGACCTTAATGTAGGTTAAACCCCACAATGTAAGCACCTTCATCATTAAAACTTTTAAAAGGCAGACTGAAATCCTGAAATCCCTGAGGATAAGCACTTTCTCGTGTAACTCCACAAAAAGAAAAAAAAAAAAGCCCACACAATTCCCTAGACATGCATAATTAAGAATACATCATTGCCCTTTTCTGACAGAGAGCTTCCCCAAGGAAACTCAAGTGCTCTCTAGAAGAGGAGAACTCTGGCCTAATCCAATGACTGGGTAAGCACAAATCCTGCAGGATTCTGCACATCTCTCCAGTTCTCATTACGTCCAGCCTCAAATTTCTTGCTTTCCCACCCCTTCCCATACATCCCATATATTAAACACTGTCCCTTCAATCTCACATTCCAAGCTAAGCATTACCTACAGCTTTTTTTACATGCACACAGTTCTGTAACCTATTCCAAGGTAAAAAATGTTCATCACTCCTCTCAAACCAGACAGAAATAACCTTTCCACATCAGAAACCTTCAGGGAAAGCTTAGCTTCCTTCTGTACAAGTAAATACCACCTTGAGATGAGATCTGTCATTTTCTTTGTCTTTTCCAGCACAGGAACCCACTGTGCACACGGCAGACCTGAACCTTCCGAGATGCCTTTTCGAACACAGCCGAACACCCCCTGCGGTGGTCAAATCACTGACGAGTCCCACCCGGCGGATCAATGTCCACCTGGACACACCGACACCCTTCCCCTCCTTCCCCTGGCAGGGCGGGGAGGCTTCGTCCCGCCGAGGCTGAGCTCCCCTTCCCCGGCAGCAGCGCGTCCTCCCAGCGTTATCCCCGCTCTGTGCGCGCCGGGAGCCGCCCTTGCTCCACATTTACAGCCTAAAAAACCACCTGCGATGTCTCCCGCCTCCTCCCAAGGCCTTCCCAGCCGAGCCCCCCAAGGCGCTCCCCTCCCCGCGGGTCCCCGCTCGGTGCGGGCCTCCCCGGACCCTGCCCGGCCGATCGCGCCCAGGCCGCCGCCGCCGCCCCCG
>WBMZ01000074.1:0-14078 GCA_013400975.1 Atrichornis clamosus
AAGAAAAGAGAAAATAAAAGAGTTAAAGTATTACAATAAGGAGATAATGATCAGAAACTTTTTCATAACCTCTGTGGTATTGAGGCCTCTGTCTGGCCGTTCAGTGGATTTCAGGATCTCTGGAGGTGAACCATGCACAGGACTAAGGAAACTATCAATTAAGCATTCTGGGCTCTCCCTCACATGGCACAAGCTTTTTCTGACATTCACAGAAGACTGTGAACACACGTGGCCACAAAGAGCTCCAGTGCAAATCTGTCTTTCAGGAGTTCCACCCTAAATACCAGTGCCTGCTCCCTGAAGTAATTCCCCTCTTTAGCTGCCTGCAGAGAGGCAGAGCCCTGGGAAGAGCTGCTGCAGGGTAGCTGGCAGCAGTTGTTAGTGATGTCTGGCCTGAGCACTCACAGAAAACATTTCCAGAGGTGTAGAAGAGGAGTTTCATCTCCCACCAGGTGCAGTTTGGCCCAGGGCAGTGAACTCATCCCTCCATGGCCTCCACTGTCCTGGACAATGAGACTACTCAGGACTAAGAACTCAGAATCTTTTCTACAAGGCAAATAAAACCCCTTGGGCTTTTAATTTTATAAATTTGTAATGTTGCAGTGAAGAGAAGCCTGATATCTGTCACCTGCGGAAGAGAGAAGGGTGTGTAGAGTCACAAATGTTTGGCAGAGATGCAGCAACATCCCCTGGGCCTGAGGTGCCAATTTTGGAGCCACAGGGGTTCCCAGCTCTTTATTCCTTTATCCCAGACTCATTAAGCCCTTAGTTTGGTCAGACATAAAAAAAGAGGCAGATTTCTATAGCAGTAATAAAACAAAGCAGTTGGAGGATCCTGACCAGTTGTGGCTGAAGCAGAAGATTTAGCTGGGTCAGTAACACAGCAGCACAAACTGGGTTACCTGCCCCTTCAGCTGGCAAACCAGAGGAGAAAAATACTTGGAATTAAATTTATAACAGTACAAAAAATAACAGCAACCCTGGACATGTGTTATCTGTGTAAAGCAGACATTTTTACTATGTCACAGACTGGCTGGTGTGCAGAGGAACTAATAAAATGATTTACAGCTGTAATTACACTTATTTTATTATGTGAGATGAACTACACTGAGGTGCAAATCTAGCAAACCCCACTGAATACTCCCAATAAAGGAATGTCATCTTAACCCTGAGCAAGACTGATGTGTGGGGGTTGACATACAAAAGGCTACTTTTTATTCTTTTAGCATGTTGCTCCCCAAAAGGGGAGCAGCCAGATATGCAGTACAGGATGCTGAATCCAGTAGCCCACAGGTGGCTTTGTGTCCATAGGTTCATCCAGAGCTGAGAGTGTGTTCCCAGTTGGTATATATGTACACACCTGACATTCTGATGGGTTTTTCCTCTTAATTAGCAACACTGAATTATTTGGTTCCATTTTTTGCAGCTTTTGTAGCACAACTACAATGGAGCAGAATCCAAAAAACCATGTATCAACCAGCAGATTTCAGCATCAATTTTTGGGTTTGGTGTTTTAGCCAGTCTTAGAGAATTGGGATTGTTCAGCCTGTAGAGGAGAATCCTTGGGGTGATCTTCTTGTGACTTTCCAGTGTCTGAAGGGGCCAACAGGAAACATGGAAAGAGTTTATTTACAAGGGATGTAGTGACAGGACAAGGGGGAATGGCTTCCCAGTGACTGAGAATAGGTTTAGATGGGATATTGGGAAGGAATTCTGTGAGGGCAGGGAGGCCCTGGCACAGGTTGCCCAGAGCAGCTGTGGCTGCCCCTGGATCCCTGGAAGTGTCCACGGCCAGGTTGGACAGGGCTTGGAGCACGCTGGGATAGTGGGAGGTGTCCCTGCCCATGGCAGAGGTGGGACTGGATGGGCTTTAAGGTCCCTTCCCACCCAAACCATTTGGGGATTCTGTGATAAATCAGGTATCAGTTAAAAGGGCTAGAAAGGAAAAAATATTTCTAATACATGTATTTTATTGTTACGTTTTGAAATGAAACTTTATTTTCTGGTCAAACCCAAGCAGAGCAGTTCAATTGCTCAGTTTCTTGTAGCTCCTAAGCAGGCATTGAACATGGGGCAGCTTCACTTTTTTTGATGTTTCCTACCTAGCCCAGTAATCTGGGCCTTATCCTAGGAGGAATCTCTAAAGCGGGCAGCAAAAACCTCCTTCTTCTCTTGAACTTTTAATGGTCAACAGGCATGAAAAAGCCACAGGCAATCACAGACAAACCAACTAAAGACATGCAGAGACATGTCTTCTCTTACCCAACTGCCAGGCCAAGAGGCCTACAGACCATTCCAATATGTTTGAATCCAACCTACTTGAGCAGTCAGATCAGTCCTTGAGCATTTGTAGGATTATCCAATTAAAATGTTAGCAGGCAAATTGGACAGCATGGAATCACTCTACAGAAAATTGCATAAGGCAGGCGTTTTGTTCCCCAGTGTAATAAACCTTCTCCAAAGGCAGATTGTCCTTTTATTCCTTTTTGTTTGTTTTATAAAGCTTTTGGTGTCCATCTTTGGAAACTGAAAAACAAATTTTCTAGTCAATTTCTTTTCCTCCTTCTTGCAGCATGCAGTTTTCCTTAAAATAGTGTAGGTGGAAGGAGAAAGGTGGTGCGAGAAGTGAGAAACCTCCCTTTTAAACTATTGTTAGAGTTGCACAAGCAGCCAGGGCACTAAGACAGTGTAGGGTGTTGTGGCAGAAGCTGAAACACGTGACCGGTGAGGTGCAGTAAGACTAAATAAATGGGGACAAAACCCACAAAGTCAACAAATCACAGTATCACAGAATCATGGAATGATGTGGGTTGGAAGGGACCTTAAAGCCCATCTCATTCCACCCCTGCCAGGGGCAGGGACACCTTCCACTATCCCAGGGTGCTCCAAGCCCCATTCAACCTGGCCTTGGACACTTCCAGGGATCCAGGGGCAGCCACAGCTGCTCTGGACAACAAACATTTGCTGCCAGTATTGTTCATGTCATTTTCACAATTAACCTCCTGTTTCACAGTTACAGAGAAATATTAATTGGGGCAACAAAGATTTGCCAGGGCATTTGGGGTTTTTTTAAGTCAGTCTGCAGTGTGAGACAAAGCTCAGGCAGACACAGGGTGTAAACAGAAGTGATCACTTCCTTTTGCTGCACAAAGGCCTGTGAAAAACAAACTGCAGGTTTCCATGTTTGCTGGGAGAAGCGAACATCTCTGCATGAGCAAGTTTCCATCTTCTCCCTCGCACGCCGTAATTTTGCCGCCTGCTCCATCATCACTTTGGCTTGTCTGACTCATCTCGGATCAACAGGAGCTTGAAATTAACTCCAGGTACATGATGAAATCTATAACAGGGCTGTTAAGATGCGCTGAGGAGCAGGGTAGGGGGGCAAAGCTTTTGTTACACCCTGGAATGGCACCGCCCACTCTAAATTGCGCCACCACACCGAGCAAATAAACAAGAAGCAGCATTTTTGTGCTTTCTGCTGCTTGGGAATTTTTGTATTTCATATGTTTTACTGCAGCAGAAAACACAGAGCTTAATCAGGCTTTTTTCTGAAACGTAATTGGAGCTTGGGTGTTTTCACTGGTTTTAAGCCCTTCAAACATGAAATTGCAGAATCGTGCATTCTCGTGGGCTCAGAGCTGGCAGGGCAGATGTGTTGGCTTTGTTCATGTCACAGACCCTCTGGCTCTGGACTCAGAAACACTATTCAGTGAGAGGCTGTCCTGCAGGAATAAAGATAGTGGCATTTTTCTCCTCACTAAGCCCCTGAAACAAAGATCAGTGGGGTTAACAGGGCACTAGAATGAAATGTGGAGAAGTCTCATGTCTGTCCTCTGATCTGCCATGGCCCAGGGATGGTCACGTCAGGCTCATCCTCTCTGCTCCATGAATACTAAAGAGAAATAAAATATTATTTACCACTGTAACTACCGTTAATGCCAGAGAATGTGGTACACTATGCACATAATTACTGTCGTGTGGCTCTAAGGCACAGTTTTTTCCCAGATAGGAGAGGAATAACAGTGTATACTCTCGCAAGAGATCAAAACCAGGGAGGACAGGACTATGGCAGAAAAAGAAATGCACACAAATAATTGGACTGAGCAGAAATGTGATATCTCAGACAAACAGATAGAGGAAGCACTTTGTGAAAAATAAATGAAAGGGAGATACAAGGGAAACAAACATAAATAAAAATAGATGGCATCAGTGTCACAGGCTTAGACTTACTTGAGCTTATGTGTGTTGACTCTAATGGGGTGCTCTGACTGCACTCTGCATTTAAACCTGCAGGACTGGGACCTGTGTTTTCCAGATCATCACCTCGTAGGTCCACACTGAAGTCAGAATATCCCCACAGGCACCAGGTGATTTGGTCTCCTGGTTTAGTGTTTCTCTGTAGTCCGGACAGCTTTGGGTTGCTTTGAGCCTGTTTTGAGCATAAAAATTTCCTCATGTGCCATCATAGCACCAGGAAAGTACGTATTGAAAATGAATTCAGAGCTCCAAAACTTTTAAAACTTCTGTGGAAGACAACATATACAGTAAGAACAGAAAGATCTTAGCAAGGAATGCATAGCAAAAATGGGAAGTTTGCTTTATGAAAAAATCCACAACATTGATAATATGGGTCTATTTATAAAACTTGATAGGGCAGAAAGATTAAAAACAAGTCCTTAAAATACATTTGTAAAGAAAGTTCAGATTTCTGTTTCCTTCTGATTCTAGGAAAGATAAAAGTTTGTGAATGCTACCAGCCTCTGTAAAGTTGGTCTTGGAGATTTTTTTCCTTTGGGTAGAAATGAAAACTGAGAGGCATTGAAGAGATCTGTGAAAGGGGAAGGGCTCATTCATCCTTCACACAAAACACTGAACGAGCCCGCTCAGGTGCATTCCTCCCTTCCGCAGGTCTGTGCTGCCTGCTGGCCCTGCCTTGGGAAAACACTCATTAGCCCCTTTTTTTCCACAACTTCTTTGAGCTGTTCTACCCAGGCAGTCGAGGCTGCTCAGTGTCAGGGATGCAGTCTGGGAAATGGCTCTGGAATACAAACATGTCAAACCTGCCCCTGGCCTTGCTCTTTCTGGGTATCCCAAAGTAGAACCTGGATTCATCCTGACTCCTGACTCATCCTCAGCACAAGGTGACTCCCCAGCATGAATGTACATGGCCATCAATGCAGCCCCCAAAACGGGGTGATCCTCTGGGCCTACGTCAACTTTGCCTCTGAGTAGAAATGCAGATTCCAAAGTGTCAAGGTGAGCTTGGTGCCAAAATCAGAGTTCCTCAGTCCTCTCCTACTTCCATAACCCATCAGACTGAAAAACACTACCACGAAGACATCCCCTTCCAAATCAGCCCAATACCCTAGGCCTTTTTTGCTGTGAATATCTCAACAGATCCCAAATGAACCAGTAGCCTCCTCAGGGAAGGCTCCTACCCCCAGAACCTTCTTCCTCATAATTTCTTGAAGCTCCTCGGATGCTTCCTGCTGTCTCTCCCTATCTCCTTGCCTCTGGTCCACCTTTCATCCCCCCACTCTACCTGCAGTGTCCGTGGCAATCCCTGGCCCAGCAGCTCCTGGGTTTGTCACCCCTCAGGCTCCCAGCAGATCCCTTTGCACAAACTGGCTGTGCTGGGATTCGGCTCCTTGGCACAGACAGCTTCCAGCCTCCGTCAGACCGGATTCTGCTTTTCCACAGGAGCATTCCCCAGCACAGCAGTGCTCTCCATAACAACCTCATCATGTTCAGAGGCAGATGCTCTAAATTAGCTGCGCTCCACGAGCGGGAGCAGCGTTCAGGTGGGGAAATGGAGAGGGGGTGAGAAAGACCGAAACATTTTGCCAAAGGTCACATTTCAAACAACTTCATTTAGCTCCATTTTAAAGGGCTTCTTGCCACAAAACTCCACAAGAGTCTTTTTTTTTCTCTCTCTCTCTCTCTTTTTTTTATTTTGGTAGCACAGCAAGAAAATGGAAGCATCAACAAATAGGCACTTTGGCTTGTCATTTTAGCTCTTCTCTCTTTTCCTTTCTTTTCAGTGAGAAAAAGAAAGCAAGAAAACCTGGACAAGTCTTCTCAGCCCTGAGAACTGCTGAGACTGTTTAAACTCTACAAGCATTTAGATTGCTTAGTTCTTTGTTTTCTCATCTAGGATTAATTTTTGATTAAAGGTTTTAAAAAATAAGTTTAATTGAAATCAATCCTCCAAGCAATTTGCTGAAACTGTTTCCTGATCAAAACAAAATCTGAATAAATGACATCTGATTAAAAAAATTACATCCAGTGATAATTAGTGTGTTCCCAGGAAAGTATAACAATTTTCATGTAGTAAAAACCAAGAACAAAGTCAACATGTTTTGAGCTAATGTGAACACAGCCTTTTCAGACAGACACCACAGAGATACGAAACTGGGGAAAATAGGAGGTCTCTAAAATAAATGATAGGTGCAAGAGAGAAGTCTGGATGAATGGAAATAGAGATTACGCATCACACATGTTACAAAAATGGATTAAAAAATCCATACCAAGATGGATGCCCTGGGTTGAAGAAGCATTTAGATTCCAATTCCCCAGCATGGGATGTTATTCACTCCTAAGACTGTCTAGTTTATCAGAAAGAGGAAGAAGTAACCTCAGCTTCATTGAAACTCATAAAATAAAACACCTCTCCACTTTCAGCAAGCGTTGCCACGCTAAAGCGTCACAGAAACTTCAAGAAAAGAAATGCTTTCAAATATTACAAGAGACAGCTTTGTTTTCTTGCAGTGTTTACCATGTTTTACCCACATCTTTCAGCTGCTGGGTAGAGCTGAAAGCTGCCAGGTGAAATCACAACGTGCAGCTAATGGAAAGCAAGGCAGATGAGAGTGAGCTCAGTGTGACTGCTGCAAACCAGCCCATGAAGAGAAGTGCCACTGCCTGTCAGAAATATTCCAGCTGTCTTTGTGTGTGATGGATTAGCCATTTGTTACTCACTACTTCCTTTAAGGATCGGTCTTAAACGCATCCAATTCTGGCTGTGCTCACAATTTCATCTGAAAAGATTTTCAAGCCAAAAAAAAAAAAAGAAAAAGAGGATTTTAATTTAAAAACTGCAAAGGCTTTCTCTCATGTAAAAAATACTTCAGAAAGCTTCAGTGAGAGCTGAAAATCAATAGTGTTTTCCTTTTGCTCGAAATGATGGTTATTTCAGAGCAAAGCTCTGGTGCTGCAGAATAAAGCTGTGGGAGGTGTGTGCACATCTATCCCCTGGATTCACGAGGGCTTTGTCTTTGGCTCCCATTTACACAGCATTAAATTCTGCTGTGTTGACTTTGAGCTTGACATGCCACTAAATCTTCAGTCCCTGAGCAGAACCCTCTCAAAATCGTGGTGTTTCACCGGCTGTCTCAGACCACAAGTGTCACCTTCATTTGAAATTATTTTGTCCCACGTGTGCTTAAAACATTCTCCTAGTTTTTGATGAGGTTGGGCCCTGTTCCAAGGCTATGGCAAAGCCAAAGCCCCTGCAAGGGAAGGTTTTTTCCTGGCTGCTTTCAGAAGGGCCCTTTTCAGGGCTGCTCAGTCCCAAAGTAAGGTCTGCTATTATGCAAAAGCAATTTAACCTGATATGAATTATGACTGAGAGGATCCGTGCAGGTGTTCATGGGGTTTAATTAATGTCTTCGCTTCACACCTTTAATTAATTTGTGACAACATTCTCGAGTGTCACCGAAGCAAAGAAAGACAACTTTGCTGTCCAAGGCTCACAGAAAGTATAAAGGATTTTGTGCCTTCTGAGGTGGGTGAGTCTGGAGGAGCACAGTGTACCCAGTCCAGGATGGTGTCTGGGAGCAGCAGTGTCTGCACAGCTGCTGTAGTGTGAAAATAAATACAGAAATTATCATAAATCAAATTAGAATGACTGTTACCTAAAAAGTGACCCTTAAATGTTCCTTAAAAGCAGGAATGGATCCTGAGGTATCAATGAACCAGCTCTGCTAAATCACAGAATCATGGAAATCCCAGGGTGTTTTGGGTTGGAAGGAACATTAAAGATCATCTAAATCCCCCCCCTGCCATGGGCAGGGACACCTTCCACTACCCCAGGTTGCTCCAAGCCCCGTCCAACCTGGCCTTGGACATTTCCAGGGATCCAGGGGCAGCCACAGCTTCTCTGGGCACCCTGTGCCAGGGCTCACCACCATCACAGCCAGGAATTCCTTCCCAATATCCCATCCAACCCTGCCCTCTGGAAGTGGGAAGCCATTCCCCCTTGTCCTGTTGTTCTATCCCTTGTAAAAAGGCCCTCTCCATCTCCCTTGTAGGTCTCTACACATTCATCTATTCAATTAAAAGGGAGAGTGAATTCATTCTTTTTTCATCAAGAGGCTCGTTTCGCAGGCTGTGCCTCAAACCCCTTTTTAATCTACTCCATTCAGTCTACCAGTAAACTCAGTAAACTTTCAGAGCTGTGTGTCAGCATTTGTCTCCACACACAAATATGTGATTTGCTGATAAGGCAGATCGGAAGCTGTTAATTGCATCAGATTTCTCCCTGAAAAGCCTTTTTAACTACCCTCAAATATCATCGAGGCTGAGGCTAAGTACATGTTTGAATATTTTCTTCAGTTCTCTGCTGACAGAAACTGCTGATCTGGTTGTTCTTACATCTTATGATTGATCCAAAAAAAAAAAGAAAAAAAAGAGAAAAGGCAAAATTTTAATCCTAACGCAAACACACAGATGAGAGACGCTCCAAAGAAGGCAATTTCGTACAGAACTGATTTTCATAAAGATTTTCAAGCATTTCCTCCTTCATCAGTGTTTGTTCCTAAGCATCAGACACTAAAGTAAATTGAAGTGATATAATCTGGCATTATTTTGGTGGCTTTTGACCATCTTTTACCTTGTGATATGTTCTCAGCAGCAAATATTTGGTGGACAGTTGTTCACCCTCAGATATTTTTTGGCTGTGGGATGTCAGATTTGTCTTGCTTATTAATTTGCCCTGACACCTTATTCCTGCACAATTTCAGGTAGTTGGAATTATCTTTATTCTTCAATCACAGAATCATAGAATCATAGAATTCCAGAATGGTCTGGGTTGGGAGGGACCTTAAAGCCCATCCAGTCCCACTCCTGCCATGGGCAGGGTCACCTTCCACTGTCCCAGGGTGCTCCAAGCCCCGTCCAGCCTGGCCTTGGACACTTCCAGGGATGGGGCAGATCATTTGGTCCATCTTTTCACCTTTTCAAATACTCTTACAAAAGTTTCTGTTTTGTTGAACACGAAAGAGAACCAGATTTCTTACAGAAGCCCTCAGACACTCATCTTCCATCATGGATTTGGGCTCCTGGCTCCCTTCAGTCTCTTTTAACATTTTTTGGTAAATAAAGCATAGCCTAATTAGCACTTTAGAGTCTTTTCTTATTTTCTGCCAGCATTGACCACCTCAACACCAGGTTGACAGCAAGGAAAATTTGCTTATTTGTGATGCATCCTATAATCTTGCTGGAAAACTGCATTCCAAGGTGGAAAATGGAACTTCAAGCAGGAGCACTGAAGGCACATGACAGTATCCTCTTTGCCAACTCTCCCCGCTCTTAAATATCCCACACAAAATTTCCCAGTTCCCTCTGTTTCTCTGACATTTCATTTGCCTGCAACACCACAACTTTGAAATAGCAAATCCCATCAGCTCCAAAATCCTGCAGATTGGGATCTACAATGGGATCATTGTCTCCAAAAGCAGAGTTTTCAGCCTGTCTGCCTTGCAGCACCAGGACATCTGGAACTCAACACTCCCCATTTTATCAGCTGTGCCAACGGGGAGTTGAATTTCTGCTCCAAATGAGGTCCCTACTTGACACATAAAAAGACATGCAGAAGGACAGGGTTTAGCTCAGGAATATGTAGTTGGGAATGGAGAATCCATAGTGGAAATGAAGGTCCAAAGGGAGAGAGATGGGGCGAAGGACACGGGAATCTCATGAGGAGCCAAGTCCTTGGCGTGGCTGGAGAGGAAGGACTCAGGGATGAGGAGTGGAGGAGAGCAAGCTGAGAGCAAAGAGGGATCTGTAATTAATTTATGGGCTTGGATTAATGGTGACGAATCAGCTGTGACACAGAATTAGAGCTGTAGATGAAAACTGAGATGGATCAGGATGAAGGCAAAACATGGCACAAGGGAAGTGAGTGAATCACCCAGTGACACAGAGGCCAGGAGGGGGTGGAAGCAGGACAGGACTGGAAAACAAACTGCTGGAGAATATTAAGCTGCCAGTGTGAGAAAAGGAGTGGGAGACTGGAAGGCAGTGCTCAAGGTGGAGGAAAATGAGGCCTACAGAATTTAGGAGACAAAATAAAAGAAGAGAGGAGTCCTGCAAAAGTTATTGTGTCATTCCTATTCTTCCACTGCTCTTAGCCCACCAAAAAACCTGGATCATATATGCTGAATTTAGCCTAATATTCAGCTTGTAATATCATCAAGCAGGTTTAAGCTCTAACTCTACTTTGTTTAATGTTTTGGAACATTTTTACTTTTCTTTTCCTCTTATTTTTTTCCTTAATTTATAGGGGTTTTTTCTCCTTTTCTTTGACCCAAAGACAAGAAATTGTCCCAGCCCATCAGTACTCAGCAATCCACCCTCCAGCTGGAGCAGCAAAATAGGATTATTCACATCAGTCACGTGGTGGCTGTTCTGTTCCTTGTAACTTATAATTAGTAATTGAAGCAGCCACGAGGGAAAGCTGGGAATATTTCTCTTATGGCTTTGAGCAGGAATTGATCACTTCCTACTTCTAAATACAAGTCACACCCTGCAGAGACAATTATGGGAATGTTCCCAGTTTGTTCCCAACTCTTTGCACACAGAAGTCATACATACACTTGACAGTACACAAATAAAATGTCCTTTCTTTCCTAATCTGCTTCCTGACAGCAGTAACAGGGATTTACTATGGCACGAAACAAGGAAAAATGAAAATGGAACCTTCATCCCACCAGTTCGGCTGTCCCAGACCCAGAATTCGTTTTGGATGTGGGCACAGTGGGATTTCAAGCTGTGCAAATATATCTGAATTCACGCCACACAAGATAAAAAAAATCAAAATATAGGAAGGAAATATTTCAAACGGCAGTGCTCAGAAACTCAAGAGAAAAATACTCATATTCAGAAGGTTTTAAACCTTTTTAAAAAGTTTTTAAACCCCAAGGAAAAGAACAAATGCAAAGAGTAAGACAAGAGCCCAAGCATTGGCTCATTCTGAAAAGCAACAGAGACCAACATTTCCCCATCATGGGGCTAATGAACATGTTAAAAATCAGCCTAATTACATGGTAATTCTGTGTGCCATGCTCATGGATTACGTATATTGTGAACCCCTTCCAGCAGACTCTCTCTGCACACAGGACAAGAGACCCAAGGAAAAGTGAATTAGTAGAGGGAGAGCCACGAGATTCCCCTCTGTGTCACAGGAGATGTGTCACAGTCACCCACTGATCAATCAAAAATGCACTTGCTCTGTCACAGGGACAGCTGGAAAATCAACGTGCCCCGATATTTTTATTGCATGTTGTCATTGAACTGGAGCAGAGGGCCTTGGGGGACAAGCAAATATATCATTTTAATTAACACCTAATTGTGCTTGACACCTGAAACTCTGCTAAGCTTCTCCCCTGCCAGACCCAACAAGTGAAGGATGTCTGTGCAGCACTGTACCAGCACTCAGGAACTGAGAATTGCTCCCATCTGCAGGATGGAACTTCTTACCCTCATTTTCCTGTGGAGAAAGCACAGCATTTTGGTTCCAAGTCCTAAAATCAGTAAGACAGATGACCAGATTTGCAGCTAGCAAAAAGCAGAAATTATTCCCATGGAAGAGAGGGATTTCTTTGTGGCTAGAACAATTGAAAAGTGTCATAGAGAGGAAATCAATCACTGATTTAAAAACACACGTGCACTGCCATTCTCCTCTGTGGTGAGGAATTCAGTACAAACACTAAACCATTAAAAATATGTAAATGTAACCTTGAGATTATGGGGGAAACCCACATGGAGAGGCAGAAAGCTGGAGGAAGGTTTGTTTCTATGTGTTCAGAAAGGTGTAACATTAGCATTGTCCCACCTTCTATTGTTCTACTTGTATCGTTAGCTTTTATTAGCACGAGATTCATCACAGGCTGCCTTCTGACACGCTGCAGTGTAAATCAAGGCACAGCCTCCCCAGTGACTCATCCCAGGCAGCCAGCTCCACCATAAAAGAAAGCCTTGACAGATGGGAAGGCAACAGAAACTGCAGAAGGCTGTTAAACTTCTTTTTTCCCATTTTATACCAAAGTATACAGCTGGAGATGAGAGCATTTTTATAGGTTAAATGCCAGTGAAGGAAAACTTGGGAACACTGTGAGCTGCCAGCACCTGGGGCTGCCCAAAATGCTGTTAACAGGAAGATCACACCACTTTAACAATATCACTAGCCCCAAAACTTTGGTTTCCCTGTGCATCCCGTTGTCCTAGTCATGCATCCTGACATCCTGACATCCACGTGGTTTCCCCCTGGTGAGAGGAGGGTTAAAGCAACAATCCCATGTCCTCCTCTGGAAGAGGCTGATGCGAGGTGATGTCCCTGTGCCTTCCCCAGCTGAGACGGGCTACAGGCACCCAATCTGTGAAAAGGCTCATGGGCACTTCCCTTCCCCAATAGCTGGGTTAGCCAAGGCATTTTAGCTGGCAGGGGAAGCTCAGAGCTCACCACACCTCTGCAGATCACCTTCATCCCACACCTGATGTCTCCCTTTATCAAAATCAGAGCGAGAGGCACACAAGAGGTGCTGGCCCTCAGCAGCGCTCCAGCACAAGAAGCTCACACTGACTTTTCTCCCCCCAAGGGAAGATGAGGATGATATTTTAGGACATGTTGCCTCAGCTGTGATGGACCAAAGGTGCAAACTCCTTAAAAATGGCTTTGCCACCTACAACTGTAGGTGGCAGCCTGAGTTTAACTTAATTACATTAATTGGTTTGACAATCTGAGAAGAAATGGTGGTTAGCAACTTTGGAGCAGAGGGGGATGTTAGCAAGGAAAGCAGTGATAAAATCGAATTCCCTTATGGATAGAGACTTGCAAGTAATTATCTGAGGTGTTGGCTGGCTGTGGGTAGTGCTGCAGAGCTAAATATCTCTGCTAGGTCCACATTTCCTGATTTAACAAAGGCATTTTGGCTCCCAAACTCTCTTGAAGTCATTTTACAGGGCTCAACTTGTTCCAATCAGAGCTGCTTTGCAAAAGTGCCCTCAGATCAGGAAGGTTTCACTTCCAAAATGGGAATTCTTTCAGATTTAGGGGGTTTTTAAATATATTCTCCTAAGAGGTTAAAAGGGAAAATAAAAAGCACCCAAGAGAAAAGAGTCTGAATTTCACCTGCTGAGCTTGCTGACAATCCAAATGAGATTTGTAATAAACAAGCAATTCCTTGATGCTGTTTAAGCCTCATAAACAGAAATCCCGTTATTCTCCTGGGCAATTCCCAGAGAACTGGTTCTTGGGACATTTTGTTTCCTGCAGTTACCTATCACTAAGTTCTACCCACCGTTGGAGACAATGATTAAATTAGAAATAAATGGAGAGACACGTTGACATAACTGATTTTGTTTAAAATACCAGTTTGCAGAATTGGTACAGTTCCCTCGTGCTTGGACACCTCAATTGTGAGAGACCTCATGGAGATGGATTGGCTTCATTTCAGGGAATTACAGGCTTGGACTAACACTAGGTATATGTAGTGATTGATTGATAGATAGATAGATGATAAATACAGATATGTAGAGAGATTCTGCCCCTCTGCCCCCTCAGGTGAGACCCCACCTGCAGAGCTGCCCCCAGCCCTGGGCCCAGCACAGGGAGGAGCTGGAGCTGCTGGAGAGAGTCCAGAGGAGGCACCAGGATGAGCAGAGGGATGGAGCAGCTCTGCTGGGAGGAAAGGCTGGGAGAGCTGGGATTGTTCAGCCTGGAGAGGAGAAGCTTTGGGGTGACCTCACTGTGGCCTTCCAGGAGGAGCTGACAGGAAAGATGGAGAGAGGCTGTTTACAAG
>WBMZ01000075.1:0-53405 GCA_013400975.1 Atrichornis clamosus
GGGACCGGGGTGGGGGCCGGTGTTAGGCCAGGGGGCGGCTGTACCGAGATCGGGATCCGGGATCGGGATCGCGTCCCAGGGGGACCGGGGACGGGACGGACGGGGGAGGGGAGCCGATGATGACCCTGCGCTTTCCGCACCGTCCCCCGCGTCGGGCCCGAGCGGCCCCGTGGAAAAAAAAGCTATAAATCCCGCCCCGCCCGGCAGGAATTCCTCAGCAGCGTCACCCAGCAATGCCCCTTTTGTCCGCCCGGCCCGGCCCCGCCACAGCCCTGCGTGAGGCTAGTTCTCGGCCGGAAACGGCCCCGGCCACGTTTTCTGCCCTGAAAACTACTGGAGCACTCTCCTCTCTCTGTGTCCTGCCGTGCGCAGCCCGCCGTGGTCCCAGCCTCGCTTGGCACGGGGAATGAGAGCTTTCCTACCAAAATCCCTGTCCTGCCTTTAATGGTTTCGCGTGTTCCGCGTAAGGGAGGATAAATGGAGGCTGCAGCCTTCTTTATTGACGAGGGACGCGCAAATGGCTTTGTCATGCAAATGTGGCTCTAAGCCACTTTCATATAAAGCCACTTAATGCCGAGCAGCCAGTGATCCTCGCCCGCCCGTCAGGCAGTGCCTGCCCTGTCCTTGAAGGAACGGAAATGGAGGCACTGGCACAGATGCGTGCTCCCTGCCTCCATGCTGAAATGGGATGACCTCAGCACAGGGAGAAACCTTCCTCCCACTCCCCCCCCCCCAACCCCCTCCCAAAAAAAAAAAAAAAAAAAAATCGCTTTCTTCCGTGAAACTAAACTAGTTTCCTGCCAACCCTTCCCTGCTGCTCCCGGAATACGTCCCTTGTGCCTCTCCGTTCAAATGCCCGCGGTAATTACCTGCATGGATTGTGTTTCTCCTGTGTCCTAAAACATTTTATTTCTTTTTAGCTTGTCGTCCTCGCTTGGCATTAACTTTCGACAACAACCAGCAGAGTGTGCTGTGAACGCTGTGAAAAGAACATCCTGCTTCTGGGAAATTTTTATATATATCTCCATATATATATATATACACACATATGTACAGAAATGCAGATGAAGACATTTTAAGTGGTTCTAATACTTGCATGAGTGGTAGATAGTTCCTTTTGTCGATTAAAATACTTCTCTTGTCGCAGATCACAGGACCTCTTCCTTAAAAATTAATAACCAAGTCATACTAAACCGTCTGCTTTCAGTGAGATTGCTTTCCAGTGTTTGTATAAAGTTGGAAAAGTGCCACAATGGAGATGTCCAAATACGTTTCACAGTCAGAGAGAAGGCTCTAGAACACAAGGTATTTAATAGATGAAAATGCAAATCGTAACCCCAGCCTACAGGAAGCAGCTTATGCAATTATACAATATGAGCATACATTTCTCCAACCTCATTACTACCTCATTTGGACTTACTGACAGTGGAGTTACAAACAGATTAATAAACACATTAGAAATAAGTAAAATAAAAGAAGATTGAAGAAAAGTGTTTACTAGATGTCTTGGAAATGGAAATGTTTGCTCGAAAAGCAACCACAGTGTATGTTTAAATTCCTTATATTATTCTGGTGTCAGTCTCTTCTTCCTTGTTTTGTAGGAGCAGACATTTAGGGAGGAGTGAACTTTTGAGTTGTGCTTGTGGGGTAACAAATAGTTCTGTATCATTCACAAACCAAAACTGCCTTAAAGCAAAGCCAAGCTTGAGACCCTGTGTAAGGGTTTTAAGGGCAGAAGGACACTGTTGTTATGCAACCAAATTGGAATTAGGATTAAAAGGAAATCAGAATACATAAACAAAAGCAAATTCAGAGGCAAGGCGTTCAAATAAAATTGGCCGTGAGCCGCAACTATCTGTGCAATGCAGTTAGTGCTTTATTAAGTGAAACTGTTTTAGAAATAGATACTAGGAGTTTTTAATTTTTTTCTTTTTCTCAGGGATGGTTTGACTGGACAATCAAAGCAGAATATTCTCCCCAGCTCTGCTTCTTGCCAGAATGAATCAAATACAGTGCTCCTAATTTTCATACCCATGAGATGGTAATTAATAGTTGTATATTAGCAAGGGATTATAAACTATCTCATATGTATTGCTCTGGTCGTGCAATAATACTCATGCTTAATATTAAACACATATGGCTTAATGGGTGCACATGAGTTAATAATCACAATGGTATTTGTGTTTTTGACAGGTTTTCAGGTGCTGTATGCCAAGTAATATCAAGTATTACTTGTCTGCTAGTAGCCATGTATTGAAAGGTAGGCTGTTGTTAATTGTCAAGCACAGGCGTGCATTATTTCATAGCCACAGAGACCAGCATCAATGAGGAGTTGAGCACAAGGAGGCAGCTGAACAGTGCTTCAGAATTCATCACTCCCATGGAGGAAATGGTGAGCGGCAAGACAAGAATGTTTGCTGACTGCAAAACTTTTTAAAAGTTAGCAGGGGTGAGGGTCATCTGTAAAGAATTGTGGGTGATTAGGCAGTAAAAAAGTAGGTTCAATACAGGGTGAATAAATGCAAGGTGATGTATGTGCAGAAACCTAGTCCTAACTTTATGTAAAAGGAATACCTGCTTTGGTTGCTGCCACTCAGGAGTGAGACTTTATGTATGTCATGCATGAACACTAGCTTGGTGTTTGGAAAAAGGAAGGTACATTTCAAGGAAAGGGTTAGAGAACAAAACAGGGAACACAGTTATGGCTCTCCAGAAATCCATGGTGAGTTTGCACCATGAGCGCTGTTCCCCCTTGGATTTCCTGCTTCTTAGAAAGAAAATGCTGGAACTAGAAAAGAATAACAAGGATGCTCTGCTCTCTGACCCTTGTCCCTTGAGAGGAACAATTGAGGCTTGGAATTCTCACCCAAGAGGAATGCCTGAGGCCTGTCACATTCTAAGTAACTTGTAGAGGGTAGATAGCAACTGACTTTTTTGAGTACAAACAATCAGATTTGTGGTAGCAGGAGCCAAACTCTAAATAAACAAGAGGAGATGGTTCTTCGTTCAGTGCCTTTCTGAATGGCAAGCTTAGCACAGGGGGTTTCTCTGGGGTGCAGGGAAGATGGGCCAAGTGTTTAGAAGAGGACTGGATTGAGAGTTAATGAATGAACACCCCCTCACGCTCAGGAAATTCCCAGAGCTGAAAACAGTTGGAAGCTGTGGGAGTGTTGCAGAGAAGATATCATATATTTGCCTTGCTTTTCCTCTTCCTTTGACGTTCGCCTGTGGCCTGTGGTGGAAACAGGATGTTGAACTGAATGGGTTCCTCATCCGAGGCAGTACACCTCTTCCTCTGTATTCATGAAGTATCACGCTTGAACACCTGGAGCCACGTAATAGCAATAAGCCTGTGTGATGGGATCTTTCAAACCACATTCACTGTTCAGCTAGACTAGGAGTTGCTTATAGAGCAATATAGAGCTGCTGGGCTATATATTTCTGTTTTGCCTCATAATATACTTCTTTCTCTGTGTTCTCAAAATCTTATTAGCAATATGCATGCAGCTACATTGTAGTTGCATACCTGCAACCAAACCATCCTTTTGTCCTTCCTCAGAGGAAAACACTCGTTCCATTCATAAATAACTTTTCTATGAGTTTGTCTTTTGAAGGAGCAACTGTGGAGAAAAATTTCTTTACTCCTCTCCCTCCTCCTCTCCCACCTAATCCTCTCCTTCTGATTATTCAGGTGGTAGCATCACATTTGTTTTAGCCACGTTTGAATTCAGTAGCCGGAAACCAACTGGCCAATACACACAGGGTGTTGGGCTGCTGCCTCTGAGCATGACTAAGGTATTGGATTTTGTCCAGTGATTTCAAATGCTTTTTGAATGGGAGGGAACAGTTCAGTTGCATCCTTAGGAATGTAAGGCAAAAAATACCATGCCCTTTGTGACTTATTTCCTTTGGGTTTTAGTTTGATACACTAATTTCTTATGTTACCTTAAGTAAATAAATGGAGAAATATTACTGGCTTCTTGGTGAAAAAGAAGCATTTGACCTGTGAAAAACAAAGTGAACTTGTTAAAACTGGACAGTGCACCTGCTTGGGTTTGTATGTTTTCTTTCTGAATTCACCTATGCCATAGCTCATGAATCAGGGATACACAGTGAATCATCCTGTTGGGCAGAGTGGGACATGCAGAGTAAATTAAGTTTGTCATCTCTCTGTGAGATTTTCTGCTTTGCTCACTACTTGTAGGGAGAGCATTTTCATAGTAATGTGGCCTGTCTTCACGCTCCATTTATCGTACCCCAATTGATGTATGTAATCTTGGTTGAACAGGTAGGTAATGGAGTAAACACATGAAGTGTTGGATGCTTAAGCAACAGAACTGAAAAGAACAGGTAGGCAAGAATCGAAGTGCAAATGTTTAGAGACAAAAACTGGCATTCTTCTCTGACAGGAGATCTTAATGCAAGTTTGTTACCATTTTCTCGTTACAGGAAATGACAGAATGTGAAATGGCAATATAAATATCTTTTATTTGCTAGCATTGTACATGACTTTTCTGTTTTAATCTGTTCACCCAATAGGACTTTAATATGTTGGCTTTTAATATCAATAGAAAACACGGTTTCATATCTGTGAACAAGAAAGTGTCAAGACATGATGAAAAATGCTGCTTTTTACTGTTTCAGAGATTGCTACAAAGCCAACTGCAGACTTTTGTAGTTGATTGGCAATCCAGAAAGAGAAATCCTCTTTCAGTATTTTACCAGAAAAAGTTGTCTTTCTCTTCCATGCACATAAAGAGTGGGAAATCATTGCAAAACAGCAAACAAGTTCTGTAACTGCTGCATAGCAGCCTTTGATGATTTGGTGTCTTCAATTCAAAGGATAAAAACACTATAGGAAAATGTGTATTTTTTTCTGAAGCTAAGGTATTGGGATATTTTTCTTGCCCCACCAGTGGCTGGCAGAGGAGATTTTATAGAAATAGGTTTGAAGACCTGTCTCAGCTGTCATAAAGTTGAGCTATTCAGGTTTCAGGGCCATTTTTCCAACTGTGCTAGGCTTGTCATGTGTAGGAATATTCACATATCATGTAGAAGGGATCTATATATTGACAGATTTATTCTCCCTCTCTGTATTTGTATATACACAGTTATTTAACCCATGCAAGAACCTTTGCTGTAGAAACTTAGAAACATTAAGAAGCTCAAAGATCAATGCTTTAGTCACTTTTTCTTTCTATTAAGGGGATCTCAGGCATTTCTGAGACTGAAAATAGGTACATCATCTATTACACTAGCCTCCAAGACATGAGCTTTAGCTGAATTGATGGTTAAAACTGGAGTGTTCTGGAGAAAAGTTCAAAATTCTGGCCTTCCTGAAGTATTAAAGGAGATGGGGAATGAAAGAATTTAAAAAGTAATTCTTCAAATTTCTGCTTTATGTCACCCAGTGTATGATATCTTCTTTTCTTTTTTTTAAGGCATAATATAAAGAGATTTTTTTACTATTGCTTCCAAGTCAGCCTGACTTGTTCCTGTATTCTGAGTAGCTGGAATGGAAAACCATAAGACAGCTGACAAAGTCTGCTGTAGCAAGAAAATCATGTCCCAGTTACCAGGATTTAAGCAAGATGTGTCTCTTGTGGTCCTTGCAAGTCTGTGCAAAACATTTTGGTGCCATTGTCTGCAGGTTTCATCAGATCTCTCTCTCCAATTTGTTTTCCTAATGTTAGCTGGAAACATATGATAACTTCATCTCACAGTGCTATCCACATGCACGTCCAGGTCCCTGACTTGCTCTTCAGGGCAGACACCATCCGGAGCTGTGACCAGTTCAGCTTATTGAAGCAGGAGAGGAGAAGGAGAATGTGGAATTGATCTTAGTGACTGGACTGTGTGTTTTAGGTTCACACCAACCTACCCGTGAAAGAAATATGGAGTCAACATTTGGCTTAAGCCCCCTAGAAATGCAGGAGTACTGGGAGGTGCTTCTGAGGGACTGTGCCATCCACAGAATTTGAATCTTTAGCATAATCTGAGTGTATTCTCTCAACATGATAAGAAAATTGTTTCTGATCAGGGTCTTGCTACCTGGCTTACTTCAGTTAGTTGATTTTGTTGTCTTAGTTTTGCTTGTGTTTTTTCCCCCAATGTGAAAACTTGGCTTTGCCTTGCCAGAAAAAGGAGCAGTGACCATAGCAATTTAATATGCAATGTTAATTGATTTCTGTCTTAGAACAGGGAATAATGGATTCCAAAGGTTTTACTACCTCTGATTAAGTTGAAACTGTTAATGAATGAAGGAAGATAAAATGAATTCCTGGTACCTATCACTCCTTTCTTACAGCTTTGAGACATATGCTACATTCCTGTGTTACTTCCACTTCATCCAAATGTTTCTGGCTAAGGTGTCCAAATCAAACTTTTTCAGAATTTGTTTTCCTTGTAGCAGAGGTACACTGAGCTTTGCCATTTACTGGAACCCTTCTTTTTTTTTTTCCTTGAAAGAACATGATATGTCCAGTTATTGCCTAGTGCTTGGGAAGTAGTTTATGAAGAAAAATATGAGAGGAGAAGAAAAGAGATTTTCTCTTCCTGACCAGATTTGGAATCTAGTGAAGTGATTTGGAATCTAGTTAGTGATCTAATGACACGATACTTTTGTTGCAAGAGACTGCAGTTCCTTGGTTTTTGCTCAGACAGGGTTTTCTTTATAACAGTTGTCAATGGTTTCCAGTTTTCAGCATCCTCTTTGAATTTGAAGGCAATGAAACTGTTTGTGTAAACGTCCTCACCTGTCTAAGAGAATGTCCTGTCCGGCACCTGACTGCTCCCTGACTGAAGACCTGACACACTCAGCCTCCAGCCACTGCAACTGATGTACCACTGGAACAGTCCCATGCCAGGAGGGTCGTGTTACTTTTTCATGAGTCTGGAGGTGCTCTGGGTCTCTCTGGGGTGTGTCAGCATGGTTAAACTCAACCAGCTTGGATTTTTATCTGTCAGTTTGGATCTTCCTCAAGTTCTCATTTTTTCTCTTCTTGTTTTTCCAGTTTGGGGGGGCTTTGATTTTCTGAAGGTTGCACATTTTCCTAGGTTATGTTTGAGGTGTTTTTGTTAGTTTCAACTTTTGTTGTTGTTGTTGTTGTTCCTTCTCTTTTCTGAGAAAGTAAGAAAAGCAAAGTTGGTGAAGTCCCAGCAACATTTCACGGATACATTAACTTTTACCTTGGTGTCTACCAAAATCTGAAAGTTCCTGTACAAATCACCCCAAACATCAGTGGTCTTGGACAGTTTATCTGCAGTAGCCACCCTGTCTCTTCTCTGAGCAATGTAATTTCTCATGGTACACTTTATCCCAATGCCTTTATCTTCTAAGTCTGTGCCTGCTGTTGTCCATAGGAGTGGACTTCTGGCACATTTTAGTGCTGTGTAGGACAACCTCAGTTTCTTCCCTAATACCCTGATGATCTGAATACTTTCCTTGTTTCATAATACCATTAATTGACCTCATGCTGTGAAACTTGCTTTCTTGCTACTTCTTACTTTTCCCAAAGTGATTGCTCAGAATTGCACACTGCAGTAATCTTCCATACAACATAAAATTGTCTTAACTGAGGCAGAATCCTGGTTGCAAATTTCCTCATACGGTGCATCAGTTCTCTTGACTCATACATTTATGTGGTAAGTCCCAGAGGACCCACTCGGTAAGTAGTATGCTGTCATGGTAGCAGGTAGCAAGAACTTTAGTTACTAACTTAACCATGCAACATAATGATTAAATGAAGAACAGTGTGATACTAATATGATATGGCAAATTCTTGTGCTATGGTACATGTCTAGGGGATGTGCTTGGAAATTAAATGCAAACAAAGCATGCTTGCTGGCTACTTGGCATTCAAGATACTCTTCCTAATCTGCTTCCGTAAAGACTCTTTTCATCGGTCCCTTACCTTTGACAGTTTCTCATTCTATCACTCTCATATAAGCTAACTAAAGCTAACTTGACTGGAGCTGCAATAAGTTGCTCATACATTCCCACCTTGTACTTTCTGATTGTGTTTTATGTTTAATGACTATCAGATATTAATTTCTGTATTAGAGTAAATTCCATACTTGGGCATCTTAAGAAAAGTTATGGTTAAATGGAAGGTCTGCATGAATGCTTCAGAGAATTGCAACAGATTTGTAAAGATCAGTAAATCATGACTCACTTTTACAGAAGCTACATTGATTCCTTCTCAACAGATGATCTTCATGCAGCTGTACATTAATTCCATCCTCTGTTATAGTTTTTGCTAAGTTCTGTAGTATGGAGACCAAACTTACTGCTCTATCATTTTTTGTATCCTTCTCGAGGGTTCCCTTGCCAATTTTAAAAATGGCAAATAAAGAAACTGTTTTGCCCTAAGCTTAATGAAATGTTAAAATATTTTTACTTAAATGCATGCAATTTTTGGTGAATAAGCAAGATAAAACCTTGCAGTTACGTCTGTTGGGCTGATATAGAATAAATAATGTACAGCACATTCATGCGCATATTTTGATAAACTTTCTGGGTACCGTATTGGCATGAGAGAACAGATACATCAACAGCTTACCATAAAAGGTTTAATTAACATCCGTAATAATGACCACAAGAGGGTGCTCTTAATTACTGTTCCGTGAATGCCGTTGGACTTCAATCCTCACAGCCAGTGGAACAACTAATTTTAACACTTATAAAAAATTAAGCGAATTAGTCATGAGTGGAATCTACCTAAGTTATTTCAAACCGGCCATAATGCTTGGTCATATAATCCCCACCTAAATACACTTTCCTCTAACTTGAAGCTAAACCAGACAATATCTTCAGCTTCTCTTTAATGTGTGTTTTCTGCATTAACACAGCTGTAAGAATAGTGAGAATTTTCGTTTATTTTAGTTGCAACTCTCACACCTACAAAGTAGGTAATAAAACTTTTCGGTTTTGATACAAATTTTCTAAATGAAAAGACATCAAGGTCTTTTCCAAAAAAGAAAAAGAATTTCCGTGTTTGTTACTGCAAGTACTTCAGTCGGGTTTTTGCACTGAACGACCTACTGCAAAACGGCTTGCTTTGGCTTTACATCTTGTTAGTAATTTAATCGGTAAAGCTGGACAATTAACTTACTGCTCCGTCTTGAAAGACACCTCGTTTTCCACTACCAGAATCTATCATTTTCTGTGAGCTTTATGCCTCTGTTTCACTGTGTATGAAATGAGAGTCTATTCATCTCAGTTTTGAAATGCCACTTAAATCCCTGACAGAGAGTGGATGCGATGTTAGAGTGGCACTTCCATGAAGTGGTGCTTCCCACTTGACGGCCAGCTAGTGGAGTACTTGTGTTAAACATGATTCAATACACAGGTAAGCCACTTCGTTTCAAATGCGGGCGATCAGACTGCTGTATTTGCGCACACATCACTAATCTTTTGTGGCAGTCTGTGCTGACACCATAACAACTTCCAAGCAGACCACCCACCTTGCAGGGCAGGAATGCATTTTGCACAATTGACAGACCTTTGGGTTGTTTCCTTTTTCTTTCTTTTTATTTTCTGTTTAAATACTGTTCCTCTGAATCTGCCGTTTATAGAACAATAGATTCAAATAATGGTTCGGGTTTCTGTGTGTTCACGCTGCTGACAAAAGATCATCAAGACTAAAAGAAGAGATTTTTGCCTCTGTAGAAGTTGAAACTGATGAGATTTACTCCCGCCGTAAGTCACACTGTGCAGTTTTGAATGAGGCAGCCAGCTTCTGGCTGCTTCTTTCCTCTCTTTCTCTAAAACTGAAAGGAGGCAGCCCTGAGAGGACAGCAGCTGAGATGAAAGCTGTTGCACTGCTGAATTAATCCAAACCGTAGCTGTGTCACTCTGGAGTCAGAAGTCCATGGTTTGTCGGCATTTTAGAATTGCCACCCAGCAGGGCGATGCAGTGCAGGATCTGTCCCATCCTTAGCAGGGGGCTTCCAGCAGCATCGGGGTGCCTGTGCTGGGAATGGTTGTGGCTGTACTACGGATGGTCAGAAGAGAGCCTCCCTGCTGTGCTAGAGATGGATCTGCTGACCTGATGCTACTCCAAAATGTCCTACTCATTAATCCAAATCAGTACTTTATGTCTATTTTGGCTCTTGTTTGTTGAAGCATATTTCCCAGACCTTGTTACTAATGTTTAGAAAGGCAGGTATTTCAGGCAACCAGATGAACAAAAAGTATCCTTTCTGTGCATGCCAAAGAGCACAGTGGTGTATTCCTCTCTAACTCTCAGCACAGAAGTCTTGCATAAATCCTGGGCACATAATTCAGTGTTCTTCAGCTGACAGTGATGTCTCTTCAGTGAACTCTGTGTTGGGAGTGTCTAACACCACCAGTGAACACAGCTGCTAGCAAGATGGTACAAGACCACGTAAAAGATTAGGGGCACCGTTCTGGTAAAAATCTCTGGATACTTGTCAGAAGCAAGGAACCAATAAATTAAACAGAGCCTGCACTGAGTGTCCTCCTGCTGGCTCACAGAATTCTAAAGCACTTGAAATCCTTGCATTAAAATCACAGAACCACAGAGTGAGTCAGGTCAGCAGGGACCACAGTGGGTCACCTGGTCCAACCTCCCTGCTCAAGCAGGGTCATGCTAGAGCACATTGCACAGGATTGTGTCCAGACAGTTCTTGAGTATCTCCAGTGAGGGAGACACCACAACCTTCTATCGTTTTCTATAGAAAGTGGCTCCCTGGTGGATTGTTATGCCCAATTTTTCTCTCTTCATACACCAGCTCAGCTGATTAGCAGTGTGTAGTCTACCTTAGGAGAAACAGCTAGCCACCCAGGATGAGTTTAATGTAAGTGTAGCCTTTTTTAAATTTTGGAGACCTCAATAGCTGGGAAGTGTCTGTAGAACCAGAATCCCTGACCAAGTCCCCTTTTTCCCATGCAGAAATTTTGTCCAGGCCAAAAAACAGAATCTGGGATATTTTTCAAGCATTTGTGAGTGTCTGGTAGACTGTTTGGAGAGTAGTGCTGTGTAATGCAGCAATTATCTCCGAAGGCACAGTCAATATTCAGGTATCCTGAATGGCAACCATGACACTTACGCAGACCTATTTTTCCTGTGTACAACCAGTGAATCCAAAATGACCTGGAAGCTGCAAAACCTTGGTTCATGATTTCTGTGGGTCAACTGCTTGTGCTCACACAGTCCTGTGTGTTCTCGGTCCACATATAAAATCCTCCTCTGTTCTGCTCAGTAAATCCAGGGTGTGTTTGTAGTGTTCACTGCTGCACAACACAAATGTGTTGAGATGTCATCTAGTAAAAATACGGGAGCCTTACAAAAAAGTGTTAGAGATTATTATATTATTACCCCCAACTGAGAGTCTGATTGAGGATGAAAAAATTCTATGTCAGATTTCTGTTTGAGGTATTTTCTCTCCAGCTACAACCATGTAAAGAATCTTTCACAAGATAACAACACTTGACCACCATTGTGAGACTGCAGTCGACACATTGCTAGGTCAGTTTGGGTTACTTCTGGGCCCTCCAGCTGCACAGAAAGAGCAAGTGATTTGACTTTCTTTATTGCAAAAGGATACATCAAAAGTATATTAGTTTGCCTGGTTGAGTAGTTAGATCTGGCCCATCTCAGTGTGTTCATTGCTAAAGAATTGTGAATTTGCTTAGTAAATACCTGAGATGTGCCAGAAACTGGGGAAATAAGCAAGATAGAAAAAGAGGGACATACTTTGAATTGCTTTCATGCTTATATTTTCAGTTAGTACAAAAGTACATGGATAGCATTTTCACATTCCACAAAGCCCTGTGAGAGGTCTGTTCTGCTTCCTAAGGTTTACTAGTAGTGACAGAAAATGCTGTTCAGGTCTTGTCAGTGTTGCAATAATTTATGCTTCCTTTGCCTTCCACCGAGAAAAGCAAATTATGGACAGAAGGGGAAGAAAGAGAGATAGCAAAAATTAATATTTTTGCTATTAGTGAGAAGGTAGAAGTGATTTTTATGAGGGGATTCAGCTAATCAGGGATCTGATTCAGGGATCTGAGCTCTCATGTGCATACCATACCTCTTTGGTTAGCTCCAACAAGTGTCTCTCTAAGTGATGATTTTGCCCACTTCTTACAGCCATACAAAAATTCAGGCTTCTCATTGAAGCTGGTCCTTTAAGCTGTCTATGGGACTGTTACCTGGGGTCCATGGGAGACTGCTACAGATTATTTGGATGTTGTGTTTTAGGAAAGGCTGAGTCACAGGAGCTGCCGGTTTCTCTCTTACAGAGGTAAACTGAACCACTTTACACTCTCCACCTGATTCCATGTAGGACAATAGGCAAATTGCCTGTTCCCACCTCTTCTGTCTGGGCCACAATTCATCAGGGCAATGGAAATGGTGCTGTAGAGCCTGACATACCTGGCTTAATGTGGCAGTGAGCTTGAGGAGAACTGCTAGTGATGCTTTTTTTTAAAGAGTAATTAGAAACAAGAGATTGCTTCTGTTTCCTTGAAGACTTTCAGGTATTCCCCAGACTGCACTACATGAAGGCTCCTACATGCAGGATCCCAGGGATGACTACTGATGGCATCCTGCCCTTACCATGAACAAGGCAACAGCTTTGACATTTGTGGGAATTGCTGTTACAGATAATTCTACAATGAGACAGTTAGAAAAGTGTCTGAAAGTGCTTCAGCGTGTGTACCAGGTACAGCTGCTCCCTCGTGCAGATCCATTCCCATACTGCAGGGCAGGCACCAGTGCAGAGGTGCTGTGTGAGTCAGGGAGGTGATGGCTGAGCACCAAGTCACCCACAAAGTCTGTGGGTTGGTGTCACAACCATGCATGGAGGATGTCATTCCACTGTCAGTAATACTTATATTTTCCCTTAAACATGGATGATCAGTTATGTCTTGCAAGGCTGATCACACTGGATGGAATATTGTTCCCAAAATCTGACAAAGGTTTGTGTCAGGAGACATCTCTGGAAGTTTTCAATACAAGCCTGTGTGTCCAGCAGGGCTCCCTACATTGCTAGGTCAGGTAGCTCAGGCCCTCATCTGCTTGAGTGCTTGGTGTCTTCAAAGATAGAAATCCCACCACCTTTCTGAAGCATGTTCTAGGGCTGCACTGCTCTCACAGGAAAGTCTCCTCACATCCAAACCCTTTTACAACTTGTGCCCCCAGGACCTTCTGCCCAGTCACTGGTCACTCCTGAGAAGAGTCTGGCTCTGCCTTCTCTGTAATGCTCTGTAGGCAGTGGGAGACCGTAACTTGGACCCTCCTCAGCTGTCTCCTCTTCATGCTAAGCAAACTGTGTTTTGCAGAATGGATTCAGTCAAGAACATCTCTTTAACACAGTCAAGAATAAGTTAACCTCCAGTCAGGAGCTGGCAGTGAGCAATGTGCAGGCAGGGCACATTTTCTTTAGAAGGCACGAGGCAATGTGCTGATTGGAAGTTACCGCGGCCAATTTTCAGTGACGGTAGTAATTATTTAATAATGCATGTGGATAAAATGGGGCAACAAGAATAAAGAGGCAACAAAGGAAACTAGCAGACAGCAGCTTCACATTCAGCCAGAAGATGAATTTCTTCTGACCATACATAATCCAGCTGTGTGTAATTCTCTATGAAAGGTTTGCCATGGTTGGTTGTCCCAGTAGAGGGTCTCATGCTCCTCCTTACTCAGCATCAAAGTTTGGCCCTGTTTTCTGGGTCCTCCTGATCACAACAGTATTTGCTTTGGTGAATTTTACCTTCTCCTATTGCTTTGTCCATTCACTCCTATGAGTTAGTCTTTCAATCCAGGCAAAACCACTGGACCTACAAGAACTAGCAATAATGGGTCACACAGCTGGATTGTGTATGGTAAGAAGAAATTCATCCTCTGTCTGAATGTGAGGCTGCCGTTTGCCGGTTTCATTTGTTGCCTCTTTATTCTGGTACTAAGAGACACATGAGTACTTACTGCCTGTTGACCTTCTCCTTGCCTCTCACCGCTGAGGGGATCTGCTTTCACACTAGTCATCTCTTTTCTAGACCACTATGTCTTGTTATAGTAGGCTATTCCTTACTTCTCTTCATCCTCCCAATATATTTCTTCCCTTTTTCAGTTCTTCCATCTCCTTTCTGAGTGAGGTAGATAAAGGTTAAATATTACTCCAGTGATATTGTAAGAGGGATGTGAAAGAGGAGACTTAAAAGGAGGTGTTTGGATACGTTTAGCAAGGAGGAGAGAACTGGATGGTTGCTGATTATTTATGTAATGTTTTCTCTGGCTGTCTGAAGGCTTCTCAGTGATGTAGACAGAAATTACGACCTGGAAAAGCTTTTACCGGCACCACTGTCACCTTATCCTTTGTCTAGGCCCTGGTGCTTTAGGCATCTTCAGTGAAGGTCCCAGTGGTGTTGTGACCATTTCCATGTTACCTAATTTGCTGCCTGCCAAGATGCATTTGGAAACAGAGACGGTCCCGCCCCCTGACCCAAAGAGGAGAATAGTGTTTTTATGAGAGCACTTTTGAAGAAAAACTGCTCCTTTTATTTAATTTCCCTCTTTCCTGTCTACAATGATCAAAAGGTACTGTTTAAAGGGAGCATCTGAAAACTCACTCATTTCCCACTGGGAAGTTAACACTGATTGTACCACAACAGCCACACAGATGTTTTTGGAGATGTTTTCCATATTTGTTGCTAGGGCCAGTTTCAGAGTCCAGACTGATCCCATGTGTGAAAATGGTCCAGGTGTTGGGATGATGCCGGGCATTTCAGGGGTGGCCTCTAAGGCAGGGGCACCCACAAGAACTACTCTACAGTGGGATTAGGAAGACTGGAAAGTAGATGAGGCCTTTTAGAGATGATGTGACCTATGAAGTGAGGCTGCTGGAAACATCTGGCAGGAGAAGAGAGTTCTTGCAGCAGCTTGCAATGGACCCTGGAGGCCCCACAGCAGGTAACACTGGAGTCATTCCCCCTGCAAGCAGTTTCATGTGTGAAGGTCACAACAGAATCCTAAAGTCCTGAAAGCAATTCAGGTCAAGGTAATACCACAGTTATTAAAGCAGCTGATTCTGTCAGTTTTACTGTTAGAAAATGGCTTCTTAGACATGCCTGGAAGAAATGGAGCTATTTTATTTTCACAGTTGCCTTCTGTAAAGAAAGTCACGGTGGGGGGGATGCAGTGTTTGGGTAGAGGTGTGTTAAAATTCAGCTCAGGCTGAAAAGCACTCAGCTTTTAGATGGGTGAAGGCTGTCAGGATTTTCTATCTCCTTTCAGCTTTTCTTAAATATTTGTAAATATATGGTTTTGGATTTGGTCTAGGAGTCAGTCCCCAGCCCAGCCCAGACCTCAGAAGCTTATTGTGTGGAGCTTGTGGCACTCAGAGCAAGAGCCACTCTTTGTGCAGATGTGTCTGTCCTAAAGTAAGCCATGGGCACTCAGCAGGGCAGCAGGAGAACAGATAAAGCAGTAGTCTGTAATTTTCTACTAGGAATACTATGCTAGTAACATGTCCTGTGCTTTTTACAGAATTATCTTCTCTTGCTCTTGGAATATTTTCTCCTTCAAAGTAATAAAATACTGCTGACAAAGAAAAGCTCTGCTTCAAGAATAGCCCAGAAAGCAGCAAAGAGCAAATTTTTATGTAAACCATTTTTTCAAATCATTGTTTCTGGTGTCCTTGCCCAGAAGCTACCCCCACAGTTCAAGGTACAACCATTACGGTGACTCTCTAGCTACACCTACAACAATAGGCAGCTCTGTAGTGCAATGAGATATGCATCACCTGTGATAAGAGAAGACTTGATAGGTATGGTGCTTTGGCCTTAAATCCCAGGTACCTGTCCTTCCCCATCCCCCAGTTTTGTTTCATGATTGAAAACTTAACCTAAATACAAGCTCTATGCTTTCCTTTAACTTCCACTAAATCCTGCAGTGGATCTTCTACATATGAAAGCTTCCTCCTGTGGCTGCATATCCAAGAAAGTGTTTTAACAAATACAGGAGATGGACAGAAGTTTGTGCTCCCTTGTTATTCCTTGCAGCAAATGCATGTCCACTGGGGGAATCAAGTTGTTTTCTTGATCAAGGAGTCATTGGACTTTCAAAGTCCTGACAGGACAAAGCTGCTTCTCCTGACAGCAACTGAAACACATGCCATGAGGTGAAACACTGCAGGTAGGTGGCATCCAGACTCTCAGGGTGGAGGAAAGCTGCAGGGATATATCATTCATACAACCCCTGCAACTGTGTGGGTATCTATCTGACCATGTCTTGCAGCAGTACCGCCACCTTCTTTCAGTCTGTGGAGGTTGCTGGGTTGGAGGAAGGGAGAATCCCTTTTCAGGGTATGGATGTTTTACAGTGTGCCAAGACCTGGGTGCTGGCCTGACTACACCACCACCATCACTTCTATGTGGTGTCCCTCACTGTCCTTGCCACTGCTTTGGCTCAGACACTTCCAAACAATATCCAGGCCTGGGAGCACCTTTGGGAAACTCCTGGAACAACGCTCACATGTATCCCTTCAAAATCAGGCCCATTTCAACCATACATAAGGTCCCAATTGCACAGGTGTCCCACCAGACTACATGAGCTCCTAGCCCTTGGGCACTGTTTTTCCTTCACCCTTTCTTCCACTGACTGAAGCCAGCCCCTGAGCAGCAATGCTGTCAAAACAGATGGCATGAGTGTCTCTACGTATTTAGGTGAGAGGCATTTTGGAGGGGTACCCTTAAGCCAGCATCACACAAGTGCTAGGACACGTTCCTGCCAGGGCTGTGAGGAACAGACCTACACCAGTGTGTTGGTAACAGTGGAACAGCATGGCCTGTGGGGTGCAACCTCCAGGGCTATCCCCTGGTGCTGGCTGAGTGTCTCTGTTCCTGCTACCTTCCAACCTACTGTGCATCACAAAGGGCTTTAGCCACCAAAGGAAAAGAAGTCTGGAGTCTTCATGCCCTTGCCTAGGTAAGGACAGCTTTGGTTCCTTCTGTAGTTGTAAGAGTTGCCACACAAATGATCCAGCTCCCAAACAGCTTCAGCTCTTCTGCCATATACCCCAGCTCTTACGAATATGCAGGAAACCTAAGGATAAGTTAGTAATAGCAAAAACAGGCTTATCTGTACTGTCAGTCTGCTGGGAGCCCCGACAACCCTTTAGATTTCAGGAATGGCAGTGTGCAGGACTGGCCCAGGGTGGGTGCTGGCTGGCTGCTTGGGTAAGCAGAGATATTCTTTAGCTGTGTGCAGCAAAGAGAATGGAGCTGGAAACCAAAGAGAGAGGGGATTTGGGCCAGCAAGGGAGAAAAACGGTGAAGGAGGATATTTATTTCTTTTATATTCTGCTCTTTGCCCCTGGTGAGAAAAATGTTCATAAGAGTCCTTCTACCATGCTGGTGCAGCCAGGTCTTCGTCACAGCATCCGTGAAGGAGTAGCAGACAGTTCTCAACCTGTCTGATTGCTGCTGTGGGCATGCTTTGTACTTGCTTCATTTTTGCCTGTCTCATTGCTTCATGGTTCATTTGGCTGAACTCTTCATACAAAATAACATGTTAGACAGGCTCTGTACTGAGTATTGTGGGAAGGCAGTAGCTGACTGTAGAAGGGATGGGCAAAGGGACTCTGCTTTCAGCATCCATACTGACTGCCTACAAAGCAATTGTGCTTGTTTGCTTTGTCAACCCATTTACAATATAATAATAATGTCTCAAGTCAGAGAAACACACCTATGAAACCAAATCTTTCTGGCCAGTGGCTCTGCCCATAATCTTCCTGCACTGCGTTCTACTAGCTTATTCGAACCCTTTGCTTCATGTTAAATAAGGAAGAGTGAGACTAGCACATGCTTGATGTTTGAGTTGAAAAAACTTATTTACAAATGAGTGGGAGAAGTATTTCCCTTCCAGACTTTGGTTTTTGGTCCTCTTTCAGCAGTGCTGTTAAGTGAGTTAACACATATAACAAGCCCAAAGGATGAGTGTCTGTTTCTTTTTGAAAAGAGCATAGGCAAGTGCCTCAGCCACAGGAGGGCATGGAAACGTGTAAGTGGGGTTGAGGAAAGGGAAAGGGTAATGCCTGGGCAGAGGCATGGATCACAAAGACTAAGAGAGATAAAGTCTCTCCAGCAGTATCTCCCCTCTCCTGGACACGGTTACTCCCTGGCAGCCAAAGGGGCTCCACAGCCCAGGTTTGTTAGTGGCCACCTCTCAGTGAGGGGACTGCAGAGGGGTCTAGGGTGGATGGCACTGCCCCACGCCACCATGATGCACCTCCGTCCTGCCCCACTGCTGAATATCTGGGACAGGGAACACTGGGGTGGGAGGCAGCACCATGGTCTGCATCCCTGCCTTGGGCATCCCTGCCTGCTGCCTGGGAGGCTCAGAAGAGGCTTTTCTGGGTCTGGAGCAGCCGGAGCAGTTGTGTAGTCAGCCCTCTTAAAACAACAGATGCTGCACCAGAGTCAGGGGTTTTGTTTATGGCACAGATTTTACACAGTCATAGTTGCCTCTTTAACCTACGTGTAGGAAAAATGGTCTTTCTGCTTCTTTATGTTGTGACAAATGGGTTACTGTAGGAGGTTAAAGCAGCCTTCGAAAGGGAGACTTCCTTCTCACACAGCTTTCAGCTCACTGGCTCCTGTTTATGCAGCGATACAAGGCAAGGAAGAGACAAGGTTCCGGAAGATTCATCTGTCTCTGAGAAGTGAGATGTTTTTACCATGAACAAAACCAAAAAATCCCCGAAAAGGATCAAGTCTCTTGTACGGCCTCCTTGCTCCCCTCCATCTACCATAAGAATTTTTTTTAAATGCAGAAAATAATTTCTTTTCTAACAGAAATAGCTAAGAGATTTGACTCATCACTCCAAAACCAGAAGGTGCTCCTGTAAGCTGCTAGCTGACTAAATTCTGTACACTGCAAAGCAAGTTTGCATTTCCCCAGAGCTGATGGGAAGTGATCTTGCTGAGCTCTCTAGTATTAAAGTTGAGGTATATTTTCTTGCATCCAAGTTTTTTTTCGGGGTTGCACAAAGGAGGCAGAGTTTAGGAGCTGCTTTATTTTACCTTTTGCCTATCAATAACTTCTTGGTTATTTTCAAGCTTTTGAGTAGTCAGAATAGCAGATCCTTTATCTGTTCTCATTAAACAGATTTTCAGGAATGGCTGAAATCCCAGGACCTTATCTATTAAGAATATGTAACAAGTTGATTCTTTTTCTTCCTTGTGCTTTGGCAGTGCCTCATATCTCTGAATGCCAGGAAGAGATCAGATGCCCTGAAGATGGTCATGTCAAGCTATGTTTGTGTGCTTGGGGTAGTTCATTCCTGCATAAGCTGGCTTCAGAATAAGCAGCAAAAGCATCTAGGGTGAAGTCCACATGTATGCGTCTTCCCAGCAGAGTGGATACTTACATGTAATTGCTTGTAGTTAAATTGGATGTGTGAATCTTCACTTTGTAGTGCAATATGTGCACAGCCATGTCTGATTGTAACATTAATGCCCCATATTTCTTCCTATGAAGTAGTAGCAAATTGAAAGGCAAGGTGTTGTCATGTAAGAGTTATTTTTAATAAATAATCACAGAATCAGAGAATGGTTTGGGTCGGAAGGGACCTTAAACATTATCTAGTTCTCACCCCCCTGCTGTGGGCAGAGACACCTTTCACTAAACCAAGTTGCTCAGAGCTCCATCCAGTCTGGCCTTGAACAGTCCCAGGGATGGAGCATCCATAACCTCTCTTGACAACCTGTTGCCTCACCACCATCACAGTAAATAATTTCTTCCTAATATCGAATCTAAATCTATTCTCTCCGTTTGAAATGATTACACCTTGTCCTGTCATTAGATATCCTTGTAAAAAGTCCCCCTCTAGCTCTCTTGTGGGCTCTCTTTAGGTACTGGAAAGCTGCAGTTAAGGGACCCCAGAACCTTTTCTTTTCTAGGCTGGATAAACTCTATTCTCTCAGTGCTTCCTCACAGGAGAGGTGCTCCAGCCATCTGATTGACTTGGTGGCCTCCTCTGGACTCCTTCCAACACATCCTGTGCAGGGACCCCAGAGCTGGACGCAGTGTTCCAGGTGGGTCTCACCAGAGCAGAGCAGAGGGGCAGAATCCCCCCCCTCTCCCTGCGGGCCACGCTGCTCTGGATGGAGCCCAGGAAACGTTTGGCTCTCTGGGCTGTGGGTGCACATGGCTGGGTCATGGCCAGCCTCTCACCCCCCAGCACCCCAAGTCCTTCTCACAGGGCTGCTCTCCAGCTGTTCATGCCCAGCCTTGTTGGTACCGGGGATTGCCCCGACCCAGGGGCAGCACCTTGAACTTGGTGTTATTAAACCTTGTGATGTTTCTATGTGCCCACTTCTTGAGCTTGTCCAGGTCCCTCTGGATGGCATCCTGTCCTTCAGGAGTGTCAGCAGCACCACTCAGCTTGGTGGCATCTGCAGACTTGCTGAGGGTGCATTTGATCCCTTCATCTATGTCATTAATGAAGTTCTTAAATAACAGTGGTTNAACAGTGGTTCCTATACAGACCCCTGAGGGACACCACTTGTCACTGATGTCCATTGAGACTCGAAGATGTTAACCACAACCCTCTGGATGCAACTGTCCAACCACTTTTTAAAACATCCAACAAATCCATCTCTATCAAATCCATCTCTCTCTAATTTAGAGAGAAGGATATTGCAGGGGACCATGTCAAAGGCTTTACAGAAGTCCTGATAAATGACATCTGTAGCTCTTCCCTTGTCCACTGATGGAGTCACTTCATCATGGAATGCCACTAGGCATTCAAGGCAAGACTTAAAGTTTAAATTCTTTTTGCTCCAAATCTTTGGGTTCAAATGTTACGTTTTCACTACCTCTTGTTGAAAGCTGAGATGCTTATATACTCCTATGTCCAAGGAAACGTGGCTTTTAGAAAAGTGTGGAGCAATGTAAGACTCAGAAATCTGGCAGAGCTCATGGCAGCACACCCTGCATGTGCCGGCTGCCACAATGCTGCAGCACATCTTGGTTCTTGGATGCTTAAATGGACTGAGCCCCACTGAGAGTCACTCAGTTCACACAGGGTGACATGTGAGAAGACATAACTTGCAAGTGATCCTGCCTGCAGTCAGGCCCAAGGTGTAACCATCAAGGTAATCCCTGTCCTTCTCCAGGTGCAGAAATGCTGCTGGGGAGGGAGTGGAAATGCACTGCTGATGACCTAGTGCATGAAGTTCACAGGTGTTCAGCAGAAAGGGGCTGACCTGCAACCCTGGTCTCTTACTGAGAAAGGCAAAAGGGAGGAGGGAGTTATGAACTGTTCTTTGATGCTTCTAGCTCTGACTTTTGTGTATTGGATTCTTCAAGGAAAAACCTTTCCACTGTTTGAGTTGGACTTCCCAGATCAACATCAAAAATCCGCAAGGCTTTATCTCAAAGATTACGTTGGCTACACGGTCAAGAAATACCTTTTGTCATGCCTTTCTGCCATAGTTGTCTGATGATAATAACCTAATGATAATTAGATGGACCTTGTGAGCTCTTCAGGACCTGAATCCAGGAATATGCCTGTCTCTGGAGTATGACTTGTGTCTACAAACATTGCAGGCATGTTCTACGAAAATATTCCCCATGGGTTTTAAATTAAATTTTGCCTGTAGATAGAGACAAAAATAATGCTTTGCTGCTGACTTTAACTATTCCATAATCACAAGGTCTTATGACTTTTTTTCTCAGCTTAATTTAATTGTTGTGAAAGTGCTCACATCTACGTGCCCGAGGAGGTAACTAGGCAGACAAAAATGAAATCCCACCTGTTTGGTTACAACTATTTATCTCCTGAAGTTAAAGCTCAACTGGCTCTTTTGCATTGTGGTTACAAAACTCAGAAAGTGAATTCCCTGGTGCTTGAGATCCTCAGCGTGTATGCACCCAAAACAGGCTTTCTAGAAGTGCTGACTCTCAAAGCTATTGGTCATTTTAAGCAATGATCCACAATACACCAAAATAAAACATTTATCTGCAGAAAAAAACATAGTGTAGTAAACCTTTTGGCCTCACAAGCCAGAGGCATACCATCCTGAAGATTACTCAAGGGAAAATACCATTTAAACTCGAACTTTGAAGTTTACAAAAGGAATGGGTGGGTTTAGGTACGCCAAGGTAATGTTGTGAAATTTAAAAAATACATGTCTATCTTAAGTATCTGTTATTGTGCGCATCTCTAACTTAATAGGAGAATTGGGTTATGTGAACACCAGAAAGGTCCTAACACTTTTTCCACCAGTGTTAATCCTATTACAGAGTGAGATGGGCTACCTGCTATTTTGGACTGCCAGGAGTGCAGAGCAAATTCTAAGTGCCTTTTTAAGTAATCCTCTCTGTGCTGATAATGTGATTGATATGTTCTGGGCTGTTTTGTTTGTGAAACACTTATAGTATCACAAATACAAAAGGCTGTCAGAGGGAGTGGTAAAATTACTCTGGAATTACAGTCCTTCAAAATTCTAATAGTAAATGTGACTGCTCATAGCTTCGGAAATGGTTTGGGCGTGATAAAGCTTTATGCGCACATTTTAAGTGCATATAAAAGATAGAATCTAAATGAGGGGAAAAGGGTGCAGCTCCCTCATTTTTTGGCTTAGGGTGTCCAGGACAAGA
This sequence comes from Atrichornis clamosus, assembly GCA_013400975.1. Taxonomy (NCBI): domain Eukaryota; kingdom Metazoa; phylum Chordata; class Aves; order Passeriformes; family Menuridae; genus Atrichornis; species Atrichornis clamosus. The sequence continues at coordinate 22,629 of WBMZ01000075.1, forward strand.
TAGGGCATGTCCTGCTATTTTTTGTACTGATAGATGTGAACTCGAAACTTAAGTCTTCAAAATGCAGATGAGGGTGGGGTAGGGAGAGAAGGAATGTTTCCAGAGATAAGTAGAAAACCCATTTCCAGTGCAACAATTAAACCTGTTGAATGTGGTAAATTTAATGTAACCCCAAAAGTTATTCCAGTCCAAGTGCAGACACTGGTCTGCAAGGGGCCAGTAATTGAGGAAGTTGTCACATCCCTCCTTGGGCAGGGGAGCTGATGGCGCTCCTGTTAGAGGGATTTGCTAGTACAGTGAGTTATTGCAAAGCAGACTCAGGCTGCCACATCCTCTCCCCGCTTACCCTCCCACTTCTGCCTATGCATGGCTCAGCACAGTCTCCACCTACTGCCAGCAGTGCCAAGCTCTATTGCAGCTGCCAAACACGGGCACAGCGATGAGCTTGGGGGCTAGAAGAGAGGAACAAGTCAAAGCTTAATCCAGCTGTGATACGCAGGATGTTGGCTGCTTCCTGGAAGACAGGGATAAAGCATATCTGCTTCGTAGCTGAGAGGTGTCTGCATTTGCAGCTGCAGCTCTCTCCAGGCAAAGGAGCTGAGTTTCTTTTTCCTGGAGGACTGAGTAGCAGCGAGTCCTTTTCTCTTCCTACTGGCCAACAGACTGCCACGACAGCTTTTAGGTGCTGACACTGCTTTTCATCAGCAGGGCAGTTATCACCTGGAGATACAACATCACAGTCACTCCACATGAACTCCACCTTAAATCACTCTGAAAGCTGAAGTTGGGGCAGGATACGGCAGCTCTGTGCTAAGCTGGGTATTTTTCTGCATGCACATGACATCTTAGCATGCTTCTGGTTTCAGGGTGGAGTTCGAAATGTGGTTTCTGACCAGTAAAGACTTTGTACCCTGTTGTCACTGATCTACTAAATAAATATTCAACAGAGAGGTCTTTTGGTTTAGTAGGGGTAAGCCGCTCAAAGTCTGTGTCCTGCAGATGACCCTTAGCTTTAAATCTCTCACACCTCTTGCATCTGAACCAGCAGAGCTCAAATCTGTGACCCCAAAAGCAGGATAAAAATTTTTTGTACACCTGAGATGTGGGGTTGGCTAGGGAGGAAAGCAAGTCAGCAAGCTTCATCCCCATAGCAGGTGCAATATTTCTGTCTCATCCTTTTCACTGGAATGTTTTGCACTGTGATACTGTATACACTTAATTGATTTAGTAGCAAAAAGGACTCCATTTAAAACATGTGCCTGAACACTCCAGAAGGGCACCTCTTTCCATGTCTCCTGTACCAGGCAGTAAGTAAAGGATCCAAACAAATCCATGTCCTGCCATACCAGGCACTGGAAGAAACAGAAATCAAAAGCTGACTCTGCACTAAAATTACCTTTTTTTCTTTTCCTGAGAACAATTGCAAAAACCTTCCCTGTTGCTACCTAATGGGTTTGAAGTCTATTGTACCCGTGCAGTGACTGAGACAATAGTTTCATTTTATCCATCTGTGAACACTTTTTCAAAATTAAAATGTGCTTCTTTTCCCAACTGTGAAACAGGTAGGACAATACTGTGTCTGTGGTGACATAACTCAGAAAGTTCTCAGATACAAGTGCTTGTTTTTGTTGTTTTTGTTTAGTTTGCAACGGAGCCATTCTAGATACAATTAGATGTGTTTGTCTTTGTAAAATAGGCGAAATCCACAGCCTTTAGCTACGAGCAGAGATTCCTAGCTATTCAGCTCACACAGTGCTCACAGTTAGTTAGGGAAATAAAGGTGACTGAAGTGAGAAACTGATAGAAAAAGCCCAGCTGACGGACCCTTTCAGGAGGAAGGTAAAGCTGGGTGTTTTCAGAAACTGTGAAGGATTCTCTGAAATGCTGATTGAGAGGGTCCCCTGCTCAGTAAGCATCAGTATGAATGCAATAATGACCTACAGAAAGAACCAAGTACAGAGGCAACGTTTTCTCTTTTATTGTGGTGTAAAAACAATTCTAAATACATTTCCTGTAAAGTAAAAATCAAAGTTTTCATATATATAATTTGGAAAAGTCAGGTATTTGTTCAGCTCTAGTAACTTACAGCGTTCACTAGTTATATGAGCTACTCATGGATTTGTCAGTGTAATGCTTTTTTTAAAAAAAAAAAAAGCTAAGCTTTTAGGAAAGCATGTAGTGAAACAATGTCTAAACTTCTCACCTTATACTTCATCATAGCAAAGCAAACTTTGAAATGGAGGTATGGGGTCATCCTGAGAGAGATGGGCCAGTTTTAGTTCTGAAACAGTAAATTGCAAGTTCCCTGGGAGTTTATACATGTTACTTTCCATTCCCACAAAGCTTTAGCTAACCCCAAGCAAATAGCAGGCGTGCATTTTTCTGCGTGTGTGTGTGTGTGTGTGTGTGTGTGTGTGTGTGTGTGTGTGTGTGTGTTTGAGCTCCACACCTGTAGTAATCTGAAAGGAAGCATCATCTCCTCCCTGCTGTAGCAGACAGATGCATCAGGCTATGTGGTGCCCGAGGGATTAGCATCCTGCTATTCATTTGGGCCTTTTAGGAGTGACAGGTAAACTCTGTGCTTTGGCTCTAGAGCTTTGGCAGACATACTCTAGGTATTACTCACCATACAGTATTGTCAGGATGTCAGATTAAAGCACACCCAACCTGCAGATAAAGCCATGTTCCTTTGCTGCATGTAGCTCCTTCCAGTAGCTCACTTTTTGTCCTAAGATAATAAAAGCATCAATGGTACCTTTTTTTCTAACTAGTAAATCTATGTTTGTTTACCAGGCACTGTCAGTTCCTTTCCTTCATAATATCTGTTTTATTGTCTGGTCAACAATACATGAACTTTCTAACTTTAGGAGTTTACAAAAGATGGATTTCCCTGCTAGTTTTCACATATTACAAAGCCCTTTTGCTGGTGCCAGTATTAAATGACGAGTGTGTGTTCTCTGATACAATAACAGGGTATTCAGAGTGGCAAAACCAATGTGCTAATTCCCAGGTTGGGCCAACACCAAAGGATCAAACTGATAAAAACAAAGTTTCTGTCTGCAAATGGTGATGTTTTAGGAAGGGAAATCTCTTTGCAAGAATAATTTTGGAGTTTTTGATCATTACTTCTGCAGCTAAAGGGATTAAATTACGGATTTCACAGTTGAACTGTTAAATGAGTGGAAAATGGGATGGGTCATCAGGATAGAGGTCCATCAGTCAAGGAGTAGCTAGAAGACAGTTAGATGTGCCATTTCTCAAGGGTTAATACCAGGCCAACATTTTTTAACATCTTTATCAACAACCTAGAAGAGGAGATGTAGGGCACTGGGGATTGTTCTACACTGGAGGAGCAGCTGGAGGGGAACACAGCCCTTCAGAGGGGCCTCAGCAGGCTGCAGAAATGGGGTGCCATGAACCTCCGGTAGCACAGCCTGAGCAAAGGATATGTCCTGCCTGGGCTGTGAGGAGCCCAGCAGTGGTGCAGAATGAGGCTCTTGTTCTGGAGAGAAGGGCTACAATCCTGATAGACAGCAAGGAATGTCAGCTGTGACCTTGGTGGCTGAGCAGGGCCTGGGTGGTCCTGAAAACCAGTGGATTTAAGGGGCTCTCCACTACTACATGGCACTTATCAGGCAGCATCCAGAATTAAGTTCCATTTTAGGTCATTCACTCCAAGAGGAATTTTGTGGAAGCAGAGATGAAACCATCACACAAGCATGGTGCTGTCCATAGACATGGTCCAGAGAGGTGGTGGTATCTCCATTGTTGGAAATAACCTGATCTAGCTTTGTGGTAAGCCCTGCTTGGAGCAGGTCATTGGAATAGGGACCTCGGAAGATGCCTTCCAATCTGAATTTTTCTGAGCTCCTTTAACTGCGTTTCACAGGACTCTTGTAGCAGGTCTATAGGTGAGATGGAGAGTTTGTTTTGAATGAATGCAGCTTCTTATGCCATACCCTGGAGGCCTGTGCTGAGATTACAAACAAAAGACCATATGGCCTGGCAACAGGAGAATGGCAACAAGGGCCCAGAACACACTTCTGCCTCACCTCTTTGATACCTCACGAAACCCAAACCAAGGAGAAACAATGCTGAAGGAAGCAGAGTGCTGAGGCAAAACTATCCCCCTGTAGCAATCCCTGTACCCTAGAGAGTACACAAGACCTGCCCAAAAACCAGCTTACCATCACCAAGCAAGAGGAGCTGCAGGAGACTCAATGAAAACTTGATACCTGGTGTCCATCATCCACTGTGCCACCCCCAGTGATCCTGAGCAGATTGCTTGGGTATAGGCCTCTCCATGCCTCAGGAACACACGTGTGACACACAGTGGGTAGGGGAAAATGTGTGGATTAGTAAGAGTGAGTGAAAATAGCTTGCTTAAAATTAAAGTGGCTTTCCTGCTCCTTAAGAGTGGAGGTAGATCAACTGGTTGCAGAGATGCTGAGAAGACCCACTCCGAAAGAAATCACAGAGCACCAGCCCTTGGTAGAGGTGAATGAGGGATTCCTCTGTATATGTCCAAACATTTTGATAAAAGGTATCAACGGGAGGTTAAGGATTAAAAATGTGATTTGTAGCACTTCTTTAACCTGACAGACATGAAACAAACCTGAATCACACACTGAAAGTAGATGTGACCTTCCTTCCTACCAGTAACACATGGAAAATTGCCTATTTCAATCATTGTCCTACTTAGCTACAAAATGTTGCAGAAAATGCTCTGTCAGAGCAACATCAGAAAGAAATGAATGGAAAGCACACATGCCCATTAGACAGACACTGTTGCAGATTCTGTAATCCTGTTGGGCTGCTGATTAATATTCAGCTCTTCAATTAAGAGCAAGTCCTACACTTGGTACTCACATGAGTGAGCCCCAGGGTCACGTAAATAATCCTCAGGATTACTCAGAAATTATTTTTTAAGGTATGATTAACACACAACTGGGAGCTGCAGGCTGTGCACACAGAATCTTGCAAACATTCAGGTGGGGAGGCACATCTGAAGGTCTTGGTCCCCACTCCCCCTTCCAGGCTCAGCTGCCTTCAAAGCAGGGTCAGGTTGGCCAAATGATCAACTAAGTTTTGAACATGTCCAGCAGTGGACACCTCTTCTGGCCCTGTCCCAGGGCTGCACTGCTGTTGTTTTTCTCCTCATGTGCAATCAGAATTTCCATACTGCAGTGTGTCGTTTTTGTCCCTTATGACAAGGGACAAAACAAGACTTTTTAAGACAAGGCGTTCCTATGAACTTCTGGGAGAAGGCTGGTAACTGCCTGTGAGTCAGGGGACATCTGCAGTTAGGGCTTCCCTCAGATGTGCCTTCTCCATGCTAACAAAGCCCGATTCCCTCCATCTCTCCTCTATACATCAGGTGCCCCAGACACACCGACCATCTCCGTGGCCTTGCAGTCATCTCTCTTCATTCTTGAAACAAGTGATGTCTGCCTCCACCCCTGACGTGTACACAGGAACTGTGGCCACCTTGAGAACACAAATGCTCTTCTGATGATACTCTATGGTTGTACGTACCAGTCTGTCCGTACTGACTAGAACTGCAGTGATGGCCTGTGTCCTCTCCCATGTGAGACTGAAAGAGGGAACAGCATGAGCCTACATGGGAAAGAGGTGCTATTTGCCACACAAAGCATTAAGCAGCAGGAGTGTGGGCAGCGCAGGACCTTGTGGTCAGCTGGCGGTGGATGTCTGGACTCTGGACAGGTTAGAGAATGATACTTAGAGGCAGGATTTCATCCTGGCAGCAGGATGAAACGGTGGTTTTAGCCTGTTGCTATGGGTGGTTTTAGCCTGTTGCACTGATTTCAACTCTCACATTCAATATTTTAAATACTTTCATCACACTGCAGCTGTGTCCTCCACCCAGCACATTGTAAAGTTATCAACTCCTGCTGAACGCAGTGTCTTTCAGCCTGTTTGTTATGCTCAGGGGATGGTGACCAGACCTCTGCAGAACAGCATGGGGTTGTGCTCCTTCCTGTGAAGCTCTGACAGGACCAGTCCAGGCTGCAGGGGAAATGGTTTGCCCTTCATGGCCACCTTTGCAACTTCCAGTTTAGCCCGATGGTCTCTTAGAGACACGCAGCTCAAGTTCAAGGCCTAAAATACCTGCTTCCACAAGCAGGGCAGCCCACAGTCTGACCTTGGGTTAAAAAGTATTTTTTTGCAGATGTCATCTGTGCTTCATGTTAAAGAACAAGCCTGAAGCAAGGTGTAGGAGTAAGGTCAAGTACACATAAAAAATATACAAGCATTTCTGATATCTCTGTTTGGTGCTGAGGTGTTGCTGGTTAACCTGGAGTTTACAGGAATCATATAGAAATGAGTGTCAGAAACCCGGGGCTAGCCTGGCTGAACCCCCAGGAATGCTTCAGCATTCATTTCTCAGCTGTACTTGTTTAGGCAAACCAGACAAAAAGTACCTGATTTAGTCTGAAGAGACAAGCTGGAGTACCAGGTAAACATGTATGGGCAGCACTCCTGAGCAGCTTGACTTTCAAGTTTTCTGAGAGCAGTCATGCCCACGGAGTCAGTAATGAGAAGGAATTTGTTTGCTGAAAGATGTCTGAGGCTCTGTGCCTCTTTTCCAGGTGGGGGCATTCAGACAATTGATGAATGAAGCGTTTTCTGTCTGGGACAGCAAATATTTAACTGGAAAGGTTAGAAAGATCCATGCTTCTGAGTTTTCAAAGTCTTCTCAAAGAAAGTGTCTTTCCTGCAGTCACAAAACAAAAAGTACAGAAAAGAGGACAGAACCTAGGAGGAAACAGGGAAGTTGAAAAAGCTGTGTCCTTCTGTAGTGCCTTGTAGTCCTGCATTGCCTTCTCTGCAGCATGTGCAAGAAACCTGCAGCATCTCCCTCTGGCATCTGCAACACGCTGCAGAGCATATCCACCTTCCTATTTGGTTTTATTCAAGCACTCCCAAAATCCCACTTTTCACATTAGATCTAATCACTGAATGTTCAGTGCTTTCCTTTCCTTGGACAACCAAGCAACACAAAATGTGGACTGCATGAAAAAGTGATGAGAAAGACAAGATTTTTACACAAAAAGTCTTTCTCAGGTTTTTCCACTGATTTATCTGGCAGCTTTTGGACACGAGACTGGCATCAGCAAGTACCTGGCACTTTTTGGCATCCAGTCTGTAGTGGCCTGGTAGCTAGGCTGCAAGGGCACACCAGGATAGTTTTATGTAGCATCTTAACATGGAGAACCAGAGCCTCTGGGCCTGATCCATGTGGCAGCAGGAGTTTCCAATGATTTCACCAGAAATGAGTTGCTCTCAAGTATCTAAACCAGCTAAACCCTCTCATTCACTAACTAGGTTATATTTTGTGATTCATCCTGGAAAAGTAGCTGCAGATAAACGGTCTTAACAGTTTTCCTGTGGCTCAGGAAAGGCTGTGTTTCCCATTGTATCCTACCATGTCACAGACACAAGCTGTGCGTGATTAAGGCGCATTTTGCAGTCAAGCACAGTGGAAAAGAGAAGTTCCTGAGGTCTGCGTGCTCCCCTACTCCAGCCAACTCAAGGGCCTACACCTCTCCAGCAGGATGCACCCGACGTCGCCAGTGAAATGCCTGCCTAGCCAGCTATGACAAGGAGGCTTGAATCCACACTTAACCACTCAACAGCTCACACAAGTGGAGACTGGAAAGAGGATCTGCTAGAGACAAAGTGCTCTTAGGATGGTAATGCAGCCTGCTGCCCTGAGAGCAGTGCATCTCTTCAGAGCTAAGCACCGGCAAGAGGAGATTGAGCATGACAGAAATAAAGGACCAAAGAGATCTACAGGGAATTTAAGTGGGTTTTCTCTTGGGATTTCCTGCAGTACATCTCCAGTGACCTTGATGGCAGGGTGTTCACTGGGTCTCTGGGCTGCTTCTTCAGGGTGGTTCAGAAGTAATCCTTTTGCACTGGAGTGACCCATGATGGGAGAGGCATTTAGGAGATAACTACACAAGGAAGAGGTGGCAAAAAAAAAAAAAAAAGTAAATACTTCAATGTAACAGAGGGTATGCACAGCTTTATAAATGGTAAGAGGCAGAAGAGAAGGGTGATGTTCAGCCTGTAGAAGGGAAGATCAAGAGGGTACCAACTGCTGTCATCCACTCCACTGTCCCACAGGGGTACACAGGAGAGACAGACACGGACTATTCTCAGGGTCCACGGGGAAAAGACAAGAGGCAATGGGCACAGGTTGCATTCTGGTTGGACATATGGAAAAAACATTCCTTTTTGCTAGAGTGGTGCAGGTCTGGGACAGGCACCAGAGGGGTGGTGAGATCTCTGTCCTTGGAGATTTTCCAGACAGACAGCATAAGGCCCTGGGTAACAGGACCTAGGTTTTGTGCGCACTGCTTTCATCAGGTAGTTGGATTTGAGACCACCAGACGTAAACTTCTCTGCAATTCTTCCAGGAACTCCACAGTGCTCCTTGTGAGGCATCTCTCAATTCCATGAGCAGCCACAACAACATGTAGCATAGGTGTCTATATGAGGATAAAAGCCTGGACCCTGGGGAGATGTAGGGATGTAGGTGTGCACATGAGAAGTGCCAAATACACCTCCTTTATTGTCCTTCCCATCACCCCCTGACAACTGTTACAGAGGCCTCAGAAAGCAAAGCTAAACCTTTCACCACATGTGCCTCATGGCTGTATGTAAAAAAGTTATGTCATGCATGCCAATGGTGTTTGATTTCTGTATAACAAAACCTGTCATGTCACTGATCTTTGGAGAAATGGCCATGAATCAGCCAAAATACCCTTAGATCTCAGCTGCTGGCAATTTTTCCGTGCTCTGCAGCGGGCGAGAAGAGGCATGAAGAACACAGAGAAACAAGGGCTCTGCAGAGCAGGAAAGGCAGCAGTGAAGTTGCTGAGTGCGGCTCAGCTGGAAGTTTCCATTGACTTGTAAATGATCGGCTGAGCTTGCAGCAGGGTGCTGCGCTAAGGGCTGCATGGGGAATGAAAATCAGGAAATCCAGGCAAGTTTTGTCTCTACTGCAGCGAGCACGCATAGAAGCTGTTGTCCGAGCTAACTGGATGAATGTGAAACCTTGTGGTAGGCGTGTGCTTCTATTCCTATTTGATAAGGCCTTGAACCCACAGACTGCTGCAGAGATGGCCTCCAGCTGGGCTTATGTAATGTGAGAGGCACTGGCAGAGGGGCCTGGCTCTCTCTGCCTCCTCAAGAGAGGAACTGGGTGCAATCCTTTTTCCTTGAAGAGAATCTCAGATGGGAGAAAGATAAGGCTTTAGCAGCAGATTGACTAACGATGGCATTGCATCGCCGCACACCTCTGGAAGGACGGAGTGAAACAGACAAATAAGAGATCAAGCATAGCTGGAATAATGTAGGTAGGCTCTGGAGGCTTATGGAGATGGTCTGGAGGTAATGAGGGCTGGCAGAGTATTTCTCAATTTTGTCTTTCATTCCTGTGAGTCACCAGCAAGCTGGAGGAACAGCTCATACAAGGATCCCCCACAAGAATTGTGCATGAGCTGTCCCTGTGAAGCTGTGGAGCACAGCACCATTGGGATGTCTTCTGGCAGTACCCAGTTGCAGCTAGCTCTGTCCACTGGCAAGTGGCTTTCCATGGGTGTGAATTTGAGCTTCAGTGGAAGACCTCTCTTTTTATATTATCTTTAAATGTTTGTCTTTCAACTGTAAATGTTTTTTTAACAAATTCTGCACAAAAATTTCTCCACTATTTTTAACAAGAACTCTGAAGTTTATCACCTTTTAACAAAGGATTTGCCATTTTTGAGAGGAACTCCCCTTTCAATAAGGTGATGGATTACTTCCCTTCTCCCTGAGCCTTTCCTAGACCTCTCTGAATGTCTGTTCCACCCCTTTGTCCATGGGAGAGAAGCCAGGCAAAGTTGCAGGATGTTAAGCTGAAACATGTTCTAATCTCAGCCCCATGAGACAGAAACTGGAAGGAAGGAATTTGAGGATCATTTTGTGGTTTCTTGGGGGCAGCAGACATGGGTGATACAACAACACTGGAGGAGAATGGGGCATCTGAAGACCTTGCCAGGGAGGTTCACCACATGCTGTCTTGCAGCAGAGTCTGTCCTGGTACACAGCTCCCAAGCACCCAGTGCCTTGCTAGGGTGTGTGGAGCACCCAGCAGCTGGCATCTCTGTGCTTGCTCTTGACGTACTGCAGCGACAACAACAAAAATCAGATTTTAGGACTGTTGATGTTATGCCGGCTTCAGTCTCAGGGAAATTAAACTCAAAAGACTTTATGGCACCATGTCCCACAAGAGACAAAGGAAGTGGACAACAGAGAGACAGGACACGATGAGTACCAAGTCCTCTCCTGAAGTGTAGTAACTCAAAGTTCTCCTCACCTGTTTCCCTGGAGTCCTTGAGGCTGGATGCTGTCATATCCCGGGCTGCTGCTCTGGCTGGTCATCGCAGATATGCTGCCAGTCTATCTTCTTCAGCTCTCCCAGAACAGTGGCACACACACACAGAGAAATCCTTGCTGCTACAAAGCATGTATTGAACAGATTGTTTCACTTCTTTTGTTTTTTAAATTTAGGGGGTTTGCATCCAAGCCAGATTTAGGGTGGTGACCCACCTACAAGTACTTCAGTACATTAGCTGTCTTTCACTTTTGCCTGGTATCACAAGTACAAGCTGCCTTCCGCTCCCCAGGATTTCTCCCCTCACAACCAAAATGCACCAGAAATGATGATGACTAGCCAAATACACTGCATGTGTTTGAGGTCTGCCCACAAGCTCCTTTCTCTTCTTTCCAGCAAATGTCTTCTGAGCTTTTAGGCCTCTCTTCTTCTAAAGCCCAGGGAGCCTTTGCCAACCATCCTTATGTAAATGGAAAATTTATGCACACACCCCCATGCATGTGCAGTCATCCCTTCTGCCTGCTGACATACTCTCTGTCAGACATCTCAGTTTTTTCCAGTCAAGGCCTCTGTTTCCAAATGCAAGCTTTTCTGGACAAATTTTGAGGACTCTTGTATCTATCTGTTAAATCCAGGGCTAGCAAAGTGGAGTCTGGCATCAGTCTTGTGCCATTATCCTAAGTGGTGTAAATCCACTGATTTTAGGAACTGCTTCCAAACTGAGCTCCCGTTGCTGTTCACCCATGTAGTACCCTTAGGATGGTAGCATAGGGATAGTATCCATGCACTTCAACCTGATCTCCTTTCAAACTAAATTGTGTCTTAGCATGAAAGAAATTGGAAGCTATAATTAAGTCTCAATACCCCACTTTTTATCTTGTCACCTGACATCTTTGTCAGAGTAGGCTAACTCTGTTAAGAAGATTCTATTTGATATCTCTTGCATCATGATGCATGGCATTTTCCTCACACAGACTGAGCCAAGCAACTGCCATCTGAGCTTATTCCCACAGCATACTCCTCAGAGGGACATTGGTTCCCCATCCTTTGAAAAGAAACAGCAGGAACCACAGATTTTGTAGTGCAGATAAGGTGGCCAGGAGATCACATGTGGTGACCTACAACAACAATCCCAATGACATCTGAGCCACCGAAAAACTGCTGAAACATCTTGACTGTGTAAGAGAGCCTGGGTTGGAGGAAGCAGCACTAAGCTTCATCTCCTTTCTGCTTGGTTTCCATCTGAAATCTGCATCAGCCATGCAGAAAACAGGGAAATGTGACTAACACTAATTTACACCCATGAGTGATCCTTGTTTCTCATCAGTCCTGCCCAAACTTCAGCTAAAGAAATAGGAGGATGATAATTATAGCAGCCAAATGGCTTTGCCAGTCCACTTAATCTCATTTTAGGTGCGTAATTAGTATCCCTTGAAGATCTGTGATCTACTTGTCACATGGATTAAAAAGCAAGCAACTGATAAAAAATAACTCTGTGGAAAGTTCTTTTTCTGACTATTCCTGACACAGATCCAGCAGACATCTGTTCTTGGTACATTGCTCCGAAGTAAAGTAGCCAAAGATCTAGGTAGGAGAAAATGCTGTTTCTTGTGAAGTTTACAGCTGATGGAAGCACAAGTGGACTGGTACCTACGCAAACACACCATGTTGTGCCACACTTCCCACACAAGGAGGATGCACAACTGTCAGCAATTTTTGGATAGTGGGGATTCACTGAAATGAATGAGAAGAACTCAGTGAAACCACCTCAGCCCACAGGCAAGCCATGGGAGTGAGTGGGTGTTCCTCTCTGTGCAGTTCTAAATTAAGAGAGTGTCATGGGTGGGCTCTTTAGTATAGCTAGACCAGCCCACTTGTAACAACAGTACAGTGGTAATTGGACTGTAAACAGAAACTGCATCCCTCCATACTTTGAAGAAATTGGCAGCTAAAGGGTTTTTAAAGTACAATTTCTACAACACCCTGCCTGAGAAGTGATGCACCCATCTCACCCTGTTTCTCCTGAACTCTCTTCTCCCTGTGAGAAGACTTATTCAGAGCATGCAAATACCTGGGGAGGGCAAGTTTCTGAGTGTGCATGGCAGCAGGTAAGCCAGAGTATTTGTTCCACTTCACCTGGACCAAAAGGAAACCTTCCTCCTTCTTCCTTTCAGAGGTTGGGTTTTTTTCACTAATTAAAAAAAAGAAAAGGGTTCAGTGTCAGTTTCAAACTGAAAGCTCCTCATGAAAGAAGAAAGCAAAGGAATTCATCTTGAAAGTGTCAAAATGTGTTGTTTCCACTTTCAGGAACTTTTACTCCCCTCTTTTCAATTAAAGCCATTTGTCAGTTTGGATCAAATTCAAGAAATACTTTGGTTTGCCACCAGAGCACACCTTTACTGTCCAAAGAGTGCAACCGGAAATGGCAGCCGGCTGTTGACCTTCCTTGCCGGGCATCAACGTGCTCCTGTGTGCAGCAAGGGGGTTGTTTATGAGCATCACTATGTGTGAAACTAAATGGACAAGTTTTGCCTGTGGTACAGGATTACCTTTACCAAACCCATCTGCTTCAGGTAGAGAAGATCTTTCAGAAAGAGGCAGTTTGAGTCTTAAGGCTACATAACTAAATCACCGATGGACTAGTAACCAAGACATCCATGGTCTGAGTCCTTGCTGACAGACTTCAGTTCAAAAATGTAAGAAATCCCTAAGTAAATAGTGCAGAGCTGTTATCAGATTTAGAGATGTGTAGCTTTGAAAGTTACGGGGAATTGCTTTGCTTGTGCACAAAGACTGTAACAAGTCACTTAAGCCTCCAGTGCCAGAGTCAAACGTGGGTAGCACTTACCAGCAAAGCAAAGGTCCCACCAGCACTGGCATTGGTGTCTGACATGGTAACTTCCCTGCAAATATGCCAGGCTGCAGATCCCCCACCTGATCACACAGGACAGGAATGTGAGGACACCAGAAACACACCCCTGCCTAGTGGTTCCTGGACAGGGATTGCACAGGAGCCAGCCAGGTCCCAGGGCTGTCTCTGACAATCTTTTCTCTGTGGTGGCGGGTGTCCAGGGCTTGGGCTCACCACAAAGTTCAAAACTCCTGTCTCCAGGATCCTTTATGCAGTCTGTTGAGCTGAGAGCATGTATTCCAATAGCTGGGCCTCCCCTACGTACATCCTCTCCCTTGTGGTCAGGGACGTGGAAAGATGCTCTGCTCCAGAGAAAACTGTTTAGCAGTATTACCAGACTCATGACTCGGATTTTCTCCATCCCCAGAAAAAAGAAAATCATTTTTCCTTTAATGGCAGAATCACAGGCATATTATGAACAGCCTCCAATGAGTGTTATTGGAATTAAAAAAGAAGGTAAGTGGAAAGGACTTGACAATCAGTAGCATTTTGGAATAAAATAGGGGGAAGTAACAGCCCTGTTTCCCTGCTAAGGCCTTGTTCCACTTCTAATTAGCTATGTTCAGCTCCAGTATAGATAAGTTCACAATACTGATGATGCTGAGCTGTGAGACGAGACACCTCTGTCCAGGGTACAAACACAGAAAAGAAAGGTGGAACAAGCAAAGGGTGCAAGGAGCTGGAAATACGGCAGCAAGACAGCATTGCTCACCTGGTAAGTCTAAGTAATTTTTGATGATTTTCACAGATCCTTCAGAAAGGAAAGCTTTAAAGAGAAAATTTAGGAGAAATTTAAGGAGAAAATTGAGGAGCAGGGTGATAAACTGTGAATAAAACTTTGAGAAAGGGAAATGATGTCTAACCAGTGGAGTGGATGGAGATGTAGAAAATGTTTGTTTCCTTTTATCAAGTGTATCTCCTACCAGGAAACCTTATTTCAGGTTAATGCAGTCAGACGTTTTAGAGTCTGTATAGAAAAACTACGTTCACAGTTGTGGGCATGTCTGTGGGAAGATCCTGCAAGGTTGGCTGGTTGCTTTTAAGGGGTAGGACTTTAATTTTATACCTTGTGAAAATCATGAAGTTGATTGAAGCCAAAATTCACAGATGGGAGGGAAAAAGACAGCAGTCTGCTCTTGAGGGAGGATTATTCTGTCACACAGGACACAATAGAGACCTCTTCTTTTACTACTTTAACAAGTTTTGCTTCATGCTGGCATTCCTGCTTCAGAAAGGCACTGTCATGGGAAACGGATTCTGCCTGGAGACCAGACATTGTTCAGGATATCCCTTCCACCTCCGCGTGCTATTCAGCATTAACACAGCCGTAAGCAAAGCCCTGAGACTATTGAAATTTCTTTCTTCATCTCCCCCTTTCTCTTTGACAAATGTGTGACAAGGATGCAATTGTTTGAAAGCCCAGTGATGGAGAAAACAGAGAGCGAAGCCTTCAGACGTGCCTCAGTGATTTAGAAGCCTACCCCCAAGACTTGTGAAAAAGGTCACGGGAGGTCTTCCATAGGGTTCAGCTTCCCAGCAGGGCTCCAGATACCAGTGTAAAGGCACTTAAATTCCTTTAACAGCTGACCCCTTTGTGGATGTTCCCACCTAGGATTATCCTGGCTCTTGAGCTGAAGAATAGCCCTTAGCCAACTAATGGATCACAGGCCCTTCCCTTTGAATATCTGCAGTTTGTGTTGGGTAATCGCCCATCCAGCCAGCAGGAAGTTGTTTCTTCATTAAAATGACAAAAGCTTTTGAAAGATGAAGATAAGGATTCTTCTGGTGAATCACTGCAGGGCTGGTTTGGGAAATACTGTTTCATGCTACCCAGAAGTTACTCAGCGGTTTGCTGATAATATAGCCTGAGCACAGCAAGGACGAAGCTCAGGCGTTGATCTGTGCATACATTCCCCTGTCAGAGCCCAGCCCAGTCTCAAGCCAGGCCTTTTCCCCTGCAGCTGCTGGGGCACTTGGAGCCTGAGGTGCTCTTGGTGTGAGCAGACTCGTGGCCCCAGCTTCTGCTGTGCAATGGAGAACTCTGGGAATGTGTCTGCAGCAGAAACTTGCACCTTGTCACACGGACACCATGCGTTCTCTCCTGAGGGTACTTCTTCTGCTCTGCCTCCTAAACAAAGAGCACTCTCCCTCCTAAATCCAGCACTCCTAAACCCAGTGCACTGGCCTCCCATGCCAACCCCTTCTCTGTATGTGGGAAACCCTGGGCATTCCCACCTCCCTGCCTCTACAGGGCAATTCCCGCTCCTCCAGGCTACAAGCTACCTTGTGAGTGGGAGGGCATAAGGAGGTGGTGTCTGACCCCTTTCCATTAAGGCAAAGCTATTTAAAGATCAGTGGGCTGGAAAGAGGGACCAAGGGTCAGCATCACTGCTCAAAGGAGTATTTACATATTTCATGCACTGACGGTTTCATTTACAGAACTCCAGAAGTCCTTGGAGCAGGACAGGCACAATGGACCTCCTCTGGCAGGGGCAGCTGTGACTGCCAGGTGACCCCCTCAGAGCCCTGTGCTATTTTGACTATAACGAGCTTCTCCAGGCCCAGAGCAGCACACAGCCTGTGGTGGGGTGGTCTGGCTCTTCTGCAGTGGAGACTAGTCCTAACCTGGTCAGGAGGATGGTGCTGGCCAATCCAGAAGAGCCAATCCTGTACCCCTTCAGCCACTTCAGGGACTGGGCACCTGCCACCAGTGCCACTGTGGTCTGTGATTGCACAGAGCTGTGCTAGCTGCTGTCCCCCATGCCTGCTAAATGGCAAGCGCTGAACTGTTTCTTGGCTCATCCTTATGCACAGGGGTGTGCATTTCATGGTGCTGCTGCTAATCTGGTCACCCCCCTGTGCCCTGGATCCACTCAGACTCCACAGGCCACAGGACTTGCCAGCAATCCCATCCACCCACAGGGCAGGGGCCCTGGGAGCCCAGATATCCTGTCCTTGTTCCTGCAGGTGCAGGGGCAGAGGCCTGGGCACCCCCAGTGAACTTGCTCTGAGCGCTGGGAGCAGGTGGTCTTTCCCAGCTCAGCAAATAGTGGTAACGTGTGCTCCATCTGCCGAAGAGCTGCCCTACACAATGGGACTGGGTATAGCTGCCCAGGAGAAGTGACATGCCTGTGGGCTTCAGGTGCCTCCATCACTGGACCAAGTGAGTTGTTTGAGCAGCAGACTTATACCCCAAGTCCTTTCATAAATCTCTGCACCAAAGCTCCCACTCTGACTCAGAATAAAACTAGAAAGAAATGTCTCTCTTTCTGCTGCCTCTGTCCCTAAGTGACCTCTCCTGAAGGCCCTCTAGGCTTCCAAAACAAACAAACAAAGGGGAAAAAAAAAAAAAAGAAATGGAATATGATGAAAACCAAAAAAATGGAGAAGAACCTCAGGCACCATTTAGGAAAGTACAGTGTCTTCCTCTGGCACTGTGCCACCTATGCTTCATGCCTAGAAGGGTGGGAAAGGTTCTGGGAGAAAAGTTTGCTGCACTGGAATATTTCAAGGGCCTGAGTGGTAATGAGTCAGTTCTGGGGTTTGGATTCAGATGTTTTCTACCTACTACTTGCCCAATGTGCTAGACCTTCTCAGGAAGGAAAAGGGACACCAGTATCTCTGGTTCACAAAGAGGAAACAGGAGCTGAACAGAGGGAATATGTTCAGAGTAATGCCAGGAACTGGCTGAGGGTCTGGGGTGAAAATGTACAGATTCCAGGCTTCTTGGGACGTAAGGTGCAGAAGATGGAAAACTGTTCATTGCAATCCACAGCCATTTCTGCTCTCTTGGTTTGCACGGGAGGGAAGGTAATGTGGAAAAGGGAAGGTGATGCTATGCTTTTGAAGCAGAACCATTTCTTAATGGTAAAGGAGTGAGGGCAGAGCAAAGAGCAATGATCTGTCCTGGAAGATCTGTCTGAGGCCTCTGGGGCCATCCTGTTCCGTTGCTTCAGCCTCTCTGTGACTGTGCCCCCAACCCTACCAAGCTTTGTTCTGCACACCACTATGAGACAGCTTCTGCTTCTCTTTGGCAGTGCTTGGCGTGCCTGAGGCCACGATGTCAGGGAAGCCGCTCCTGTCATCAGCAGGTCCCAGGGCCACCTGTGATGGTGGGTACTCCAAATTCACAGAATCACAGAATGGGTCAGATTGGAAGGGACTGCATCTAGTCCAATCTCCATGCTCTAGCAGGGTCATCCCAGAGCACACGGCCATGTGCAAGAGCTGTCACCTGTATTTCAAGGAAGGGAGAAGACCCACACTCTGTTCCTTCTATCTACCCACAACAGAAATGGCACTCCCTGACTCTGCTGTGGCTTTTCTGTGGTGCCCTCAGAGCTTGCTTTTTTCTTTCCCTTTCTCCCTCCATCTGAACAGCCCTACAGGCTCACCTGCCTCCAGGTCTTTGTAGTGTACAAGGGGCTGGAGGTGGACTCACACAGATCATGAGCCAGATGTGTGACTTTCCATCTCCAGACTATTAGCTGGGACTCTGCCTCGGTGTTTAGCTGGGCAGCTGAGAGATCTCATCTGGCTACATCAAGCAGGAGTACAACCAGGCTCTGAGCCTTAGGCTCCCAGCATATTTAATGCTGAACTAGCTCTTATGTCTCTGCTTCATGCAGCAGGACAAGCTATCTGCTGGTTTAGCCACAGTCAAAGCTGAGTGCTGCCAGGAACGTGCTCAGCAGCCCATTCCTCAGGATCTCCAGCCATCAAGCCAGGTCTGGCAGTCCCTTCAGTCAAGGAGAAGTAACAAACCCCAAAGGAGCAGCTGCCAGAGAAGATACTGCCTCGTAGCTGCATGAGGCCAAGTGCCTTTATCTATTGCACACAGCTCATGCTCCTACAAGGAGGTTGAGCAATAACCTGGCAGGAATTTGATCAGGAGTTAAGTCCCAGTTACCAAATACAGGTTGCATCGGGCCAGCGTGTGGGCGCAAACCCTCTTTACGCTCCGTTTGCCCTCGTTCTGGCACTGCCCCGCCATGAGCTCATTGGAAAACAGCTTTGTGCTCAGCAGCCACGCGAGGTATGCTTCCCTCCACACCCAGCCATGGCCCTGGAGGCTCACGTAGTGCTGAAACACCCGTCACTTGGTGGAGAGGTGAGGCAGCATCATCTGACTGCCATTCAAGTTGGCATTTCAGACCAGAAAGCCAGCTGTGGTCAGTGTCTGAAGCGAGCACTGTGGGTAGCGGCTGAACTATGATGGAAGCAGTTGGGACAAGCATCAGATGTTGACCAAGATTTATTCTGAATTTGCCAGTAGGCCTTAAAACAGCTACATAAGCTAACATGGCTTTCCTGGCCACAGCGACGCTCTCTTTGCCCAAAGAGTGTTGTAGGAAAGGGCACACAGCAGCACACACCTCCTGATGCCACACTCATAAGGGCACTCATGGTTCCAGAGCTAAGTCAACATTTACACTGACAGCTGTGCCAAGTGGCTGGGACTGAGAGGGAGGGGAGAGAACCCTCAAGCACGGGAGTGTTGAAGTGAAAACCTGTGTCCCCGTAACCACTGTCCAGCTTGCTCTGTAGTGGCAGTGAGCCTTGGTGCCACAAATATTGGCAGCGTTTACCAGGAGATGGAGTCCAAGCCTGCCAACACCGCCCTGACCTGAGGTCCTTTGCTACTGAGGGATGCTCCTTCCACTCCAGCACACAGAATGCAAGACCACTGCTCCTCCGGAAGGTCAGGGTCCTCTGGAGTCCAAACACCAGAGATTATACCCCACGACTCCCAGTGTAGGACTTGGGGGTCATGGTGCTGTCGGAGCTGCCACAACCCACCCGGTTTTTCAGGCTGTAGCAGACTGCGGGTTTCAGGTTGCGCCAGGAGGACATTCCTCCGGCACCACATTCCTTGCAGGGCTAATCCCCGGGAGAATGTGCCGGGAGAATGCGCCGGCATGCACAGCAGCCCCAAGCTGCACCAGCCTGGCCAGAGGCACAGCTGAGCCCACACTGGCCTCGCCTGGCCCCAGCCCCAGCCCCAGCCCCAGCCCCAGCAGGCCCTGGGTAGGCTTGCATCTCCAGCAAGCCTTGTCCTGTTTGCTGCTGCTGGGACCCTTTTGCAGCTCAGATCTGCCCGCAGCAAAGACTCAAGACCAGGGAGACACAAACTGTCCCTGCCAAAGTCCTGCCACAGGGACTCCAGCACTGCATCTCCTGCCAGGCGTAAGCACCAAGAGGTCTCATGCATAAAGGCCAACTGTTTTTCTCCGATTCTGGCTTGTAGAACAGGACCTGCATCTACCGAAAGGCTGCCGCACTTCGGCTAATATTCTGCGCATTTCAAATATATCTTCCTTTAAAACTTAGTGCTTTATGCCTCATCTAAGAACAACTTTTCTGCAAGTGTCACATCTCTACCAACAAGTGTGGGAAAGGCTGGGAAAAGTGTCCTCTTCTCTCTGACTCCCTGATAATTTAGCTTTTTGCTGTTACTACACCAACACCTTTGTCTTCCAAGATGAAATGTTTTAAATAATAATGGAAAAATTACCTTTTCTAATCCAAACTCTGGAGGTGAGCTCTCTTGAGCTACTGCTCTGCTATCTGTTGGATGTGTCTGCAAAGATACCAGGTGAAGAGAGCAAGCTAAAGTAGTTAAAAGATTTGTGAAAGGATGCAGGGGAAAATTATTTCTATGTCTACTATAGTTTCAAAAATCCAACCTTCCTTTCCCCAGCCCTGATACTTAGGCTGGGCTTGTGCTTTCACCTTACTCCATTGTCCTTGCTACAGAAATGACCTTAAACCTTGTCAAAACCCTAGTGTTTCTGTTTGGACTTGGCCAGTGAAACCTCTGCTCAAAAAATGCAGAAAATATTTCAAAGTCAAACTTTAAAGGGACAGCCATTGTTTTATTTGTGTTTAATTAAAAATAATAATGAAATAATAGTAATTGTTTTCCAGACCCATGGTAATTAGCAATCCAACCTACAGCTCCCATGGGAAAGAGCCTCAGTTTCTGGAGCTAGTATGCTTGAATATTGACTTGTTTTAGACATTGCCAAGGTTTTGAGTCCAGCAGTTTTTTGGGAGGGGGTTTCCAGCTTTGGCTTTGTAGCAGTTAAACTGTCATGCTCCAAACCACAGAGTTTTACTACAGCCTCCACTTCCCTTTGTTTTACCTGAACTTCTCATCTTGCTCTGCAAATCCTATGCCAGAATGAGTCATTCCTGCAGGATTAGCTCTGATTTTTCAACTCCTCTGTCAGTGTTGCCCAGACTAGTTCTGAGGAGAAAAAATTGACACGCCCCATTCAGGATGTGTAAGAAGTGACTGAAAGAAATTACCTCCAGTGCTCAGCTATTTGCACTGAACCAGCAAGAACCACCCCATCTCTCTGCCACAGCCGAGCCTTCAGCACGGCACAGCATGGCTGGCAGCACTGGCCTGGCCGCTCCAGCAAACGGGATGCACTAGGGCCCCGCTCCTTTGAGTTATTCCCCCTCGCCGCTGTGGTGCACGCTGGAATGTTAGTTTGCTCCTCACCCCAGAAGGGGTGTCCCAAGGATGACATGCGAGGGGTCCCCAGGAGGAGAGGAAGAGCACCGTGTGCTGCCATGGGCTGCACTGCCCCAGCTTTCGCTGTCTGAGCATGAGGGAGGCTGCGTTGAGCCCATCTGTGGTCTCCTGCCTTTAGGGGAGTGTTACCCTTCTGGAGGCCCTTTCTTTCTGCTAACTGCCGAGGTCAGTCCTGTACCTCGTGTGTTTAGCACCGTGCTCAGACCAGAGAGAGTTCTGTTCACTCACTGGAAGCAGATCTTAGCCTGTCCCTGCCCTCAGACCTCTTCTTATGCTCACATCTAAATAAACACTTCTTGCAGGAAAAAAAAAGTATTTAAAAAAATTATTATCACATTTAATTTTCCACTTCTCCCTTGCTCTCTATTTTTTAAAGTAATAAAAACACTCTCCTTGTGGTTTGACCCTAGCCAACAACTGAGTCCCCCACAGCTGCTCACTCACTCCCCCCGGTGGGATTGCGGGGGGAGCTGGAAGAGCAAAAATGAGAAAATTGAGATAGAGACGATTTAATAGGTAAAGCAAAAGCCACACACACAAGCAAAGCAAAACAAGGAATTTATTCACCGCTTCCTATGGGCAGGCAGGTATTTCACATCTCCAGGACAGCAGGGCCCCATCACGCCTCTCGGTGACTTGGGAGGACAAACGCCATCACTTCAGACACCCCTCCGCCTCCTCCTCCTTCCCCCAGCTTTTTATGCTGAGCATGACACCATATGCTGTGGGATATCCCGCGGGTCAGTTGGGATCAGATGTCCGGGCTGTGTCCCCTCCCAGCTCCTTGTGCACCCCCAGCCCCCTCTCTGGTGGGGTGGGGTGAGAAACAGCAAAGGCTTTGGCTCTGCGTAAGCCCTGCTCAGCAGCAACAAAAATATTCCCTTGTTACCAACACTTATTTCAGCACAAGTCCAAAACACAGCCCCATACTAGCCACTATTGAGAAAATTAACTCGGTCCCAGCCAAAACCAGTACAGTCTCACAGAGCAAATACTGCATTGTCTCACAGTGGAGTAAAGGGGTGGGAATTTCAAAGGTCTTAAAATTATGCCACTCTCCTTCACTTTCCCGGTGCAAAACATGATCCTGGAAGTGATTGTTAAATCTCTTCTGGAAGAACTATTTTCTGATAATGGTCCAGTATGGTCGGCAAATCTGTGATTTGCATATGAATACCCAAACTGCATAAGCAAAACTCTCAGAGCCAGCTGGGAGAAAGAAAATCTGAGCACCTGGCATTCTGAGAAGTCATCTTGCTTGTGTTCTCAGGTCATTTTCCTGTTTCATTGACTGGACTTGAGTTGATTTGACATTGTATTTCTACCAAAGGAACAGAGAGAATTGCAGAAATGACAAGGTTTCTGATCCAGCAAAAATTTAAAGCAGGATTATGCCCCAGTTTAGATCAGCTTGCTCAGGGCCACGACCAGCCAAATTTTAAAAAGCCCGGCTGACAGAGATCTCGCCATACCTTTGGGAAACCTATCCCATGGCACAGAGAAATACGGACTGGTCACCAGACAAGTAAGACCAGACTGTCCAAAATAAAAAAAAGATTTCTGAAACTTTTTGCTGTCCCTGGAAATACATGTAGTACAGTGTCTATTTTTATTAGCAGCACAAAACTTAAAAACACTTCTTTCTCTCCAGATTACCACGACCTACACACTTTTGGTTAGAAGTATTGCCTCAGGCAAATGCTGGGCAGATGCTTATCTAGTGTAAATCCCCACAGATCTGTTAACTTCAGCAGGACTCCAGTCATTCAGTGCCTTTGCAGTCTTGTTTAAAAAAACGCTTGGAATTTGAAAAATAACCCATTTTCTCATCTGGGGAGAGACATTTTTGCTACAGGCTCAAGCAAAACTCCAGCAGATTTCGGAAGGTACTTGTAAATAGGGCATTACTTGGTAATTACCATGGTGATTGCTAAAGGGTCAGAGAGAGGCAGTGAGAACAAAGGGGCCTAGGGGAAAAAAACAGGAGCTCTTTGTAAAAGTATTCAGATTTTCTCTGCCAGTGCCAATAAGCTCAAACTATCCCCACTTTACACTTTGTTTTTTAAATGAAGACTATTTACATCCCTCAGGCATGGAATTACAGCAGGGTAGTGCTGGGTCCTAGGAATCCCCCATCAGCATCTACCCGCCGGCTGCAGGCACCGGTGGCAGCGGTCCTCGCAACGCACCCTCTTGCCGAGTGTGGTTTAACATTCAGCCGTGCTCTGTGCATTGCCCAGGCACAGGCACGCACGCAGGAGTGCACGCACACAGAAATGCACGCACACGTGCCATTTTAAGTACAGTTTTTCTTTCCTCGATCAGTGCTCAACACGCACTCCCCACGCTGGGCAGCCACCTGGCTGTGCCCAAGACCAGGAACGAGCCCAGAGAGGCTCCTCAGCTTTAACGGGGAGCCGCTTTCAAGCTGTGGTTTTTGCCTCCAGCCACAGGGCCACGTTGTGGCTGTGCCTGTGTCCCTCCTTGCAATCCCTGGTGCAGGCTCTGACCAGATGTCTTGGCTTCTCAGCCCTGCTTCTGACCTGCCTTGTTGCTTATGGCTTCCCCAGAAAACCTCGGAGAGTCAGAACTTGGCACACAAAAGCGCTGGATGCCCAGACCTACCTACTGAAACATCTTATTTTTGTTAATCAAGTAGAGTCACGCAAAGCGTGCTAAAAGCTGCAGTTTCCAGGGAAGTCAAAGTAACAACTGGTTTGTTTAATAATGCTCAGTAATACAGTTTAATCAGCGATTTTCCTTGGTTTAAAGAAAAAATAAGGGAAGGAACCCAGCCAGTGCAGCTCACAGCACTACAAGTTTTTTGTGGTCTGTATAGCCCAGACCTAGAAAGCTGTGACATTACCTTTCATGTTTATTTACTTGTACCAAAGTGATCCTGAGAGTCTTTGATTCCAGGCAAAGACCCAGAGGAGAGGAAACTTTGGTGAGGTTTTTTTTTTGTCTATCCATACAAGATTCCCTCCACAAAACAAACCTCCCAACTGGTGTTCCAGGAACAGCTCTTCATACTCTTCCAGCTCCATCCTCAATCTTTCTTCTCCACATTCCTCGCTTTTCCATGGTACTTCTCCTTCTCTTCCATCTCTTTCCACTCCTTCATGTGTTCCCAGTCCCCCTCCACTGCTCCCACCTACTTGCTCCCAACACCTTTTCATTCCTTTATCTCCCTCCTTGGCTGATGTCCTGTCTGTGACCACAGGGAAAGTGCTCTGCAAGGACCACAGTACAGAACATGTTTCAGGACAGGAAATTGATTAGTAAATTATAGGACAACTCCACTGCAATTTATCAGAGACTTTTAAATATCCATATTGAGGTGAAACAACCTGAAGAACATTGCCAACAAAGAACACCAAGAAATTTCTCTTGCCTGCATTGGGAAATGAACCTCTTAACTCTACAGTCTGGCCAAAATGACCTGTCCCCTCTCCATCCCATGCTTAAGTGTGAAAAAGCCAATGTGCATGAAAATGTGGTTCTGTCTGCAACAAAGAAAAAAGAAAACAAATACTGTTTCTTTCCACATATCTTATTGAAGTAAAGCAGGATATTTGCAATATATTTTGTTCACAAAATGGCAATTAATTAAATAATTATACTTAAATAAAATTCCCAGCTTTCAAAGCAAGCAATAAACAATTCCCTCAGAACTGGTGTAACCTATCATTTTCTATCAAGCATTAGGTTTCACTAGTAACTGCAGAGAGGGTTGAATTACTATTCTGCCAAGCACTAATTTATCTTCCAAAAATTTGTCATCAGGGGACACTTCCTGTCCACATGCCTCAGGGTCTTTCTGACCCCATGGGCCCTTTGGAGGAGCTTCAATCAGATGCCAGTGATGCCTGTTGTGAGCCACCAGAGCAGACAGGTCCCAGCAGGGCACCTGGGAAATACTGAGTAGAAGATGTTCACCCTGCCAGAGATTAAACCTCTCAAAACTGTTGAATGACTGGCCAAATAGGGCATTTGATAGGCAAAACAGAAAGAACTTATTTCCATGCCAACAGTGTCTGACGGCTATTCAAAGAGACCCATCCGGCTGATTTTCATGAGGTGCTGAAATTCACAGGCTTCAGGGTGAGCAAGAGCCATGCAAACTTTCTAACACCTGCACACCAAAAAAAATTAAAAACCAAACAACATAGCAAATGATTGACTCTGCTTTGCATGTTTCCCAAAAAAGCCAGCTCCTCCTTTTTAAAGCATCTGACAGATCTGCACTACTCCCAGTGATATCTTGGTGGTGCAAACTCTAAAATCTGCTTTGGCAAGAGAACAAATTAATGTGTCATGGCCCATCCAGCTCAGGCTGCATCCACTCAGCTTCCACCAAGGAGGTGCCTGCTCCTTGCTGCGACATCACATGTGGTGTTTTCTATTGCTTCGTTTTGTGGCTCTGTCTTAACTAAATGTGGCTCTGTCTTAACTAAATGAGCCTCTCTTTGCCAGTGTGCACAGAAAGTTCGCATGTTTAACTGCTTAGGAGTGCTGGCACAGACCTCGGTTTGCCTGACAAGCTGTGCTCCTCCTCAGGAAACCCAGTACGGAGTATACCTCTTTCGCAGCAAGAGTCACTCCTGGCGCATGTCCAGCCTCACGTATGGAGTTTCCTGGAGCCTCTGCAGCAGGGCCTCAGCTCTGCCAGTCACTTCCCAGCCAGGACTGGTGCACAGGGCACTGCCGCCCTAGGGCACCACTGGCATGCTTCCTTTGCTCGGCTTCATAGGCTTTCCACTAGTCCAGTGCTTCCATTTCTGGGGCCCCCTTTAGGTTGAGGCTCTGCCTCTTCCTGTGTCAGCCACTCCTTGTAATTCAGTACTACCATCACCCCACAGCACATCTCCCATGCTGTATGGCCAATCCTTTTGCCTTTACACTCACACTGAGTTCCTCTGAGTGGGGCAGGGTCCCAAGGGAATGGCCAGAGGTGGTGTTCTGCTCTGAGAGAGCCTGCCCTGCCCACGTGCACCTGTCGCAGCTCACCTGCTGCAGGTCCTGTTTGCCCTCCACAAGCCAGGGGAGCTGCTGGGCTGTCAGGCAAGCACGCTCAGTGCCCTGCCCAGGTGGAACCATGCTGGATGGAGGCTAACGCTGCCCACGGCTCTTGCCCCAAATTCTGGCCTGGTATACGGCCTATTTTAAAACCACCATGATGTTTTGATTTTTTTCTACAGAAGAATGATCACAACAGCTAACTCAAACCTCCCTCATGAACCTGGCTACATGTCTGTGTGACTCTCTCAGCAAGCAATTCTTTCTCCCCTGCAGTCCCAAGTTCCATAGAAAACTCAACCAGGGGATGAGAAGCTACAGTAATTTGGAAAAACAGGATTGATGCTAAACAACTAGGCCACTGATGGAAAGTTAAACCTTGCTCCCACCAGACAAGGCAAGTGAACAGCTGCTGAAAATATGCAATGGACACATCCTTGTAGTATGTTGCTTTCCAGCCTCTCTTCTGCCATGTGGTCACACTCCATGTTCAGCTGCACATCAGTTCTCCCTCAGAGGTTTCATCTTGGTCTCCATGCCACAATCTGACCACAAAATAATCCAAAATCCATGCAATCACTTTCCTGCCCTTGTCTCCCACTAACTCCAGTCACGTGCAAAACATCTTAAGCTCAGTCACTTTGGACACTTCTTTGTGGAATGTGCTCTGGAATTGAATGATTTATGTCATGCCTGTCTTATTCCAAAAGGCTCAGGGTTATGGTCCCTCTCAGATCTCGACCATGAGTGGCAGGTAGGGCACTTTGTCACAAAGTGTCATGAAGTGTCTGGCTGTGATGCTCTCCACACTTCTAACAGCAAAGTCTGGGCACCAAACACAGAGCCAATAAAAACACCAAACTTGCCATCCCATCACAGACACAGCTGAGCTTGGGATGGTGGCTGTGCCATGGATATGTGCTCTCATTTGATTTCATTCAGCCAATACGATGTGGAATTTTGACTCTGATGGACCCTTGATACGGAGCACATTAAATAGTGCTATTCCTGCAACACAGAGGCAAAACTTTTCCTCCCCTCAAAGAGGAGAGGAATTCTGATGGTGGAACCAAAATTATCAATGTGCTGCACACAAAGGTGGCTGTCCACACATTTAATGTCCACTTCCCCTTGTTTGGTTGAAGTGGAAGAAGTAGCTCAGGTCACAGCACTAATGAAGAGCAGGGTGTTCCAGTAGTTTTCCTTTGAGGGATTTCAATGGTTTGTAATATGGCAAGTGAGTGGGCAGTTAAGACTAAAGAACTGATTTTTGTCTGTAAGTGGAAATTGCTCTTGGAGATCCAAGCAGATGGGATTTTGGCTGGGGTAATTCTCAGCATCTGCGGGTACTAACAAACTCCATTCTTGAGAGGCCAAGGCAGTGCCCTTCTGCAGGGTACACTCTGCAGTGCAGCAGTCTCAAAATCCATGAGCAATTTGCCCAGTTGAAGGCTGCAGACCTTAGTGTCCACAGCATCTGAGCTGGGAAATTAAGAAAAAATTATAACTCTAAAGCAAGTTCAAGAAATAGCTTTTGTATATGGGTAATATTATGTAGCTATAATACATTTTCTATTGCATTATGAACTCCAAAGGTTTAATCAAAGCATGGTGTTTTCAATTATACTTACCTTTGTCCCTCCTCTAGCATTGCTGAATCAAAAGAGAAAACAATGCTTCACAAACATGAAAAGCACCAACTGTTCCGCTCCAGAAACATGCACCACTTGACTTACAGATGAAGGAGATATGCTCCAGCAACAGGCACCACTTGACTTACAGATGGAGGAGATCTGAAGTCTAAGATCCATCGGGGTGAGTCTGAGTTTCATGTTCTCCTTAGTTCCCTCCCCATGGGAACTGGTACTCAAAAGAGACACCAGTGCTTAAAATGGGACATACTCCTGCTCCCAAAGTAGGGTTGAACGTGTTTTTAAATAGGCTTATGATAATGTCAGATTGAAGATACTCTCCAGGGCACTGTGTTATACAACTCCCACTTCACTCACAAATACTGGCACCACAGTTTAAGCTGCGTGATGTGGAAAGGAGAAGGGACAAGAGCCAGCACATGCTGTTTAG
This sequence comes from Atrichornis clamosus, assembly GCA_013400975.1. Classification (NCBI taxonomy): domain Eukaryota; kingdom Metazoa; phylum Chordata; class Aves; order Passeriformes; family Menuridae; genus Atrichornis; species Atrichornis clamosus. The sequence continues at coordinate 50,589 of WBMZ01000075.1, forward strand.
GTATCCATTTCACTCTGCTTTGGGCTCTGCCAAGGAAAGTGCTTACTTGGAAAAGGATTTTCATCACCAGCAGGGAGGGCAAAAGCAGCTGCTCAGCGCACCATCCCTTCTCAGCGCACACCTCTTTCATTCCCCATCCCCAAGCGCAAAGCGAAGCACGATCTGACTTTGCCCTCTGGAGGCACGGAACTGGCATGGCACAGAGGCACACAGCCCCAGAGGTGACTGAACCACCGCACTGCCTTTTGGAACTTCTGATAGGAAAATCCATTCCCAGCTGCAGCTTCCAATGAGTCAGAAGGCAGAGCATTACTGGTGAGGCAGCTTCACCACCCTCCTTTTGTGCTTAAAGAGTTGGGGTTTTGGTTCCTACAGGGTAATACTACCGTAGTCTGGTATGTACTTCAAGAATGCAGCTGACGGTAGAGGAGGTTGATTTTTTTCTCTTGACACAAACTCTGCAGCATGTGATTTGAAATACTGCCACATGTCTGCATCCGGCTACTGGACACAGTACACTCACACATGGGTCTTCAGCAAGTGCCATTCACAGTTTATTCTGCTATCTCCATAGGTTTTTTTGCTATCTCCCAGATTGCTGGGAAGCTGTACAAATAAGCAGGTGGCCAGTGACTCCTGGGTCCCTTATTTAGCTAGAAACCAGGGCTGGGGTTTGTTTGCTGCATGGAAATGGATCCTCACACACACACACAGAGACACAGATTTTTCTCCAAGCAGGTAGACACCTTTGTTGGACACCTCCAAGGGAGCTGTGCTTCACTAGGATGAACAGCTCCTACCTCTTCTTGCTCCCTTAAACATCATTTTTGCAATAGCCAAGAGGGCTTTGGGGAAGCTTTCCCCACAAAGATAGACTCAGCAGTACAGTGGTGATTCAAGTCCTGGAAGATTTGCCAGGGGACACCAAGACAGGGGCAGGATCAGCTATACAGCTATGCCCAGCACCTGCACACCGGTGCACATCCACCTCTCTGCACACACATCTGTCCACACCTATTTCTGCATACATGCCCACATGCAAGCCTCAGGTTCAGCCACACACCTGCATGCACTGGCATTTGTTAGTACACACACTCGCCTGTCAGTGCACACCCACAAATTCTCATTCACATCCTCACCCCCACACCAGCACCCTTGCACACCCATGCATGCTCACCCTTCCATGCACACACATCCCTGTGCACACCTGCATACGCTTTTCATCCCACCTCTAGGACCTCCTGCCATCTCTATATTCTGGCTCGCAAGGAACATCATGCCAGCAGGTGAAAAGGCTGTGCTGTCCCCAGGGCTGTGGGGGTGTGTGTCACAGGGCTTCAAGTCCTGGGCAAGCATTCCGCACCAGCTGGCACACTCATCTGGGGTCTGACCCTCAGCCCCAGGTATCTTTGCTCAGCCCCATGAGCAAACATGAGGGAGCTGGCAGATAAGTATGTCCCCGCAGCAGCCTGTGGAGAGTCTGGCACCCTTCCTAATTGGATCATGTACCTGTGGGGTCCTGTGGCATAAGGATCAGAGACAAGCAGGTCAGATCAGGGGTAAACCAGGGGCACAGGAGCGGCCACCCTGTCCAAATTGTTGCTGGAGAACAGAGGAACCCAGCCTCAGTGCATTCTACACAGCAGCTCTGCATACAAACCGCATAGCCTAAGCCCACACTTACTATCTCTCTCCACGCATATCTGTCACCGGGTGGTTTTTTCAATTTAATTTGTTTCGACCGCTTGATTTCCGCAAAGGAGCGTGGGGCTCCCTGGGCGACGTTGCCCGGGGTCGGCTGTCCCGCGCCGCGGGCCGGCAGCAACCCCTCCGACATCGGCGGCCGCTCATCGCTCCGCAGCTGTTCCCGCGGCCGCCAGCCGAACCGGCCCCGACGGCGCCGAACCCTATGGGAAAGCGCGTTTAATGCCCGTGCCCAGACACCCGCACCGGGATCCCGGAGACGCCCCCGCTCCGCTCAGCGCGCGTCGGTCCTTCGGAGCTGTGCGCTACCGAGGCGCCGGGTCCGCGGCGCCCCGACGGCGCAGGGAACGGGGACCAACGGAGGGGGCCGGGAGGGGGGCGTCGGGCAGGGCGCTGCTCCTGCCCGCGGATGCAGCGGCGGCACGCCCGGCCCTGCCCGCGCCTCCCGGGCGGCGGGGCGTAGCAGGGGGAGTGCCGGCCGCCCGGGCGCGGAGCCGCCGGACACCGCCGCATAAAAGCAGCGGCAGCGCCGCGCTGCGTCTCCTCGGCTCGGCTGAGTCCGGCGCAGAGCCGGTCCGACGGCCACATGACGGCCGAGAGCCGGCTACCGCCGGGCCCCCCACCGCCGCCGCCGCCGCTGAAGGCGGACACGCTGCCGCCGGGCGAGGAGGCGGCGGCGGCAGCGGGGGTGCGGGGCGGGCGGCGGCGGCGCAAGCGTCCGGCGGAGCGGGGCAAACCGCCGTACAGCTACATCGCCCTCATCGCTATGGCCATCGGGCAGGCGCCCGAGCGGCGACTGACGCTCGGCGGCATCTACCGCTTCATCACCGAGCGCTTCCCCTTCTACCGCGACAGTCCCCGCAAGTGGCAGAACAGCATCCGCCACAACCTCACCCTCAATGACTGCTTTGTCAAGGTGCCACGGGAGCCCGGCCGCCCCGGCAAGGGCAACTACTGGACGCTGGACCCTCACGCCCGCGACATGTTCGAGAGCGGGTCCTTCCTCCGCCGCAGAAAACGTTTCAAGCGCAGCGACCTCTCCACCTACCCCGCCTTCCTCGCCGAGCGCCCCGCCGCGCCCTGCCGCCTCCTCCCGCTGCCCGCCCCGCCGCC
>WBMZ01000078.1:0-30799 GCA_013400975.1 Atrichornis clamosus
AGCAGCTTCTCACAAAGCTACTCCTACATGCCCCCCCGGCTACCAAAAAGCAGGTTTTGCAACCATGACAATCCTACATGCCAGTCTTGAGATGAAGACAATCCATATGAAAGTCCACAACAGAAGACCCTGTTTCATATGTTGATGTGCATGGAAGGAAAGAACCAAGCTGCTATCCTGTTCTATTGCCTTCAGGATTCTTCTTAACTCTGCTTAAAAACACCATGTTACACATCCTGTTCAAAGGAGCAGCAGCACCTCATCGGCTTAATTTTGCAAGGCCCAAAATTGTGACATTCAATATCAGGCTAGTCCTCTCACATACCAACCAGCCAATTATAGTAGTAACAGGGCAAAGCATTTTTTAAACTGTGACAGCATCAAACTGTGCCACTCAGCCTGTTTGAACCAGCTTAGGGCAGCACAGCAATAAAAATCTGTAGTTTCACAGAGAAATTTAAACAAAAATTAGGCTGTACCAGGCTGAAGGCCTCAACTTCACATAGAAAAACCCAAAACAAATTTTGTTTAAAAAAACCTAATAGAACAAGTTTGAGTGATTTCCTAGAAAATAATCAGGTTATCTTCAGTTCTTTAGAAGAGGTGTTGAGGGTTGCAGTGGGTTTCTTTGGAAGAGAATGAGAGGGAGACACACACACATGGTGCAGGGTATGTGGGCACAGTATATCTATGAGGGAGAAAGGGGCTATTTATTTACTTAAAATAGGTATTCTAAATGGAAGCCAGTGCAAATTAGTACTCCAAACCCTGTCCTGTAAGAACTGTTATGGCACACAAAGTCATACTACTGTTCACATTCATATTTGACAATTGTTACATAGGATAATGTCATTTAAACTGGAAATATTTTTGACTTTTTGTCAGGATGCTAGATTGGATATGATGGTTTAAAATAGTGTCTGAGCAAAGGGCTTTACTTTTAAGACTCACTATAACTCTGGTTATTAAGTGACAAACAATAACCAGCTCCCAAACTGAACAGTTAGACTTTATTTTATTGCAATACGTCAACCGGAACAAGAAGTCAGGAAGGGACTCCTCCTCAAAGACACACACAGCATTAAGGATACAAGTCCAGTTGCATTATCTCAAGAAACTATGCTGTGAATACAAGTATTTTTACCATTGTGCAGACTCAGTTACAATAGAACACTCTCAGCCCTCACTGTTTTCCTACCGTTATTTCTAGTATCTACTGAGCTTTCAGAGGAACTACATTTTGGTGCAATCATTCTTCAGATGATGTCTCACGTTTTTTCCTTTCTCACATCAGACTTTATTTTTAGTAATTTTAAAATCAAGCAAGTAGGAAGAAAGCGGAAGAAATACCACTAGCACATGAAACACCAATGTAGTTTGTGACTGCCCAAGCAACAAAATAAGAAATCAGTAAAATATGGGCTCTTGGTACCTGCTTTTGGACACATGAAGAGCATTTTCCTCATCTCTTTGGAAAGTTTCAGCTCTAGGTTCCCGTCTACTTTTATTTAGCCTCTGACGTTTTAAATTACTGCTTCGTATCCAGATGGAAACATGAGTTATGTTAGGGTCTTAGGAGAAAAACACCAAAAAAATCAAAAATAAATTCAAGTGAACAAATTCAGTCTAAGATCTGCACATCATTTTCCCACCCAAAATAGTTCATGAAAGAAATTGAGTTCCACTAAAACAGCATTTCATTGTGGTACTTATTTTCTGAATAGTGCCTTTATAAAGACTCATAACAATTTTATCTGAATTCCTCTAAAAGGTTTATGACTTGAGCCTCAGCACCTTAGAGGAAAGCACTTTTTATGCACTTAGAGGAAATGTTTTTATGCACTTTACATATAATACAGTAAAATGGAAAGCTATAAAATAGCCTGCAAAACTACTGATCTACGGTAATTGCAATATTGATAATCAAGGTTATTTTTACCTTCAGATGTGCTCGCATGGACATCTATTGATTCATTGCCTTTTTGAGATTCAGCCTGTGAAGCAAAAGCAAAGCTAATATTATTCTAAAATTTTGTGAGTTGACTAAAATACCTTCATCTTCCTACCTAGGGTTGCATCTTTCTAAAGCACTATTTTATAGTAATGATCCCATGAAACAGCAGCTATAATAATTCTTAATTTATATCTAAGTCATATCTCTCAACAAATCTTAATTTTTAAAAAATTATCTTTATGTCATGGATGACTAACTTTTCTGTGTTTTACTTCTGGCCTCAACATAAAAGATACGACTTGAAAGTGACCTGTCACTACAAGCAATACCACCAAGTTTTTTTCCTAACAATTCTGTTGTAACAAGTGTCCACATAATTAAATGCTAGGACCCTTTTTCTGTTTGTTTCCCTTTTCTGTATAAACTCAAGGAACTACACTACAGTAGCTGGCAAAATTTAACTGCAAAGTTTTATTTTTATACCTGTATTCTATTCTATAGTTTTATTTTAATCTTGACATGCAACAGAATATGGCAGCCCATATTAAATGGGTAAAAATGAGAAAAACCACTTAGTGATTCAGTAGTAATGCAGGTTACATGCACAGTCAGCACAAGAAGCTGCTTAGGTCACTCTCCCTAGAGCTCTTTTGTCTCTTGTTTTTCTACACCACCCCAACACCTTATTTTTTTTCTGCAAGTTAGCTGAAGATTCAGCACTTGATACACTGAAGTGAGTACAAGCTGTACACATTAAAATAAAGTTATGCACACTGTTCTTTCTTAGCTGCTAGAAATAATCTGGAATTGGCAATAACCAGCACTCTGGTCCTCTTTTCCAGCCTCACTTCCAATACCATGCAAGAAGACCAGCAAAACGTGGCCCTGTCTACATTCTACTACTTGAAGTAGTTTCAAGTGAGTTTTAAATACATAAGAATTTGTAGACTAACAACAAATTATTCTGGAATCAAAACACACAAAATAGGGAGCACTAAGTGAAAGGTGAAAATAAAAGTTGGGGAATGTTTTTTCATGGTTTGGGGGAAGGTGGGGTATTTTATATTCTTTGGTGGTCCATTGCAAAACTGCTTATAGATACTGCAGGTGCCAATTGTAGAGCTGCCAGCAATTTTACCAAGCTATGAGGCGTTGGTATCTACTGTCTTCTCTTCCTCTAGGAAAGGGCAAGAGACAGGCCTTGACTTCTTAACCCACAGCAACTAAAATCAAAGAACGACTATCGCTCTGCTATTTTCTCCAAGTATATCCATATAGTTCTATAACAAAAACATGTTAAGTTTTTAGATCATTTTGCTGATATGATCGTTATTGGAATCTTTATCTAAAGTCAGAGATGATGCTAAAGACACTGTTACAAATGAAGGACAACTAAGAGTTATTGCTTCTGGTCACCGAGAGATTAAAAACATCACCACTTTTCCATCAATTTTGCTTTGGGAAATATAAATTTTCTCAATTGGGAAAATTTGACTTAAATTCCAAATCTAAAGTTTAAGTATTAATAGCTGAGAGTATTGATTTAGCCATTATTTCCCATATTTTAATTAAAGCATTTACTTCTATGAAATCGTGATCATGTCAATACTACAGATAGTCATAAAGCACACAAATCCATGTTCATGCACACATTCTGTGTGGCCTCAGAACACAAATGAAATAGAGGAAGAGCTTCATAATATTCAAAGACACAAATACACTCATGACCACATATCCACGTGTAACTGAAATCTGGCTGATTATCAAATACATACAAAGAAAGCTGCAATCTTTTTGTATGGACAATGTATAATTCTCAATGCAAATGTAACATTTTGCATTATATTGAACTGTGACATGGATATGTACCTCTATAAAAGCCTTTCTAGACAGTTTGATCTCAGAGACAGTTGAAATAATCTCACTTATGTAATCTGCTAGTAAACAGCTCAAACTGCAGACCCTGACAGCTGGGTCACAGACTCTCTACATGCATGGGAAAAACCCACCTGCCCACAGCCAAGTGGGAAAAAAAAAAAAGAAAGAAAAAGAGCTATTTTTGACGTCAGTTTGGTCATTGGCATTACATCACTGGGAAGCACTACACCCACACAGAACGTAAAAAAACAATTTGTCTTTTACATGCAGTATGGACTTACAGACTTGAGTCAATTCAGTTATAATGACACAGACAAAAATAATTTCTCATAATTTGTTTTTCAATAACAATGCAATCAAAAGGGGTAACAGACTGTGTAGCTACACTTAGCTGTGTTTCTACCTCAGTCCTTGATCCACTTGCTTCAGATACTGCAGACCGACAAAAATTATCCTCTGTTTGCAAACCCTTATTTTCATTCTTTGAGGCCTCTGCTGTAAGGATTTAAAAGAAGAAACAGGGAATGAGAAAATGTATAGTACCTTTATATAACAATTAACCATTCGTCCTGCTTTCAGCTGGGAAAGAGTTAATTTTCTTTCTAGCAGCTCACACAGTGATGCATCTTGAATTTAGTGTGAGATAACTTAATTTTATTCCAATTATTAAACTGTTCTTGTCTCAACCCTGAGGTGTTACATATTTTTTCAGATTCCCCTCCCCAACCCACCAAGGGGGGAACACACTAAGTTGCATGGTACTTAGTTGCCTGTCAAGAGTGAAGGAAAGTTATCTCTTCAAGGAAGACATTCCATATCACCCAGGCAAATGGACCACCATGGAGAGAGAAGTGTCTAGTACCTGAGGGAACTAGCTGTGCTAGAGATTATTTGTTATGACCCAAACAATGTGCAGTTACACAAAGATCTAGACAAAGTCCAGTGCACACAACCTACGTGGTAGAAATTTGTATATGTAGCACACCATCATCATGTGCCAACTCATTGGCATTAATGACCTGGAGAGATTAAGAAGTACCAGTGGTGGATGAAGTGGCTTGCTAACTCTGGGAACACAAAGAAAATGTCTCTTCCTACCAATGAACTTGCCTCTCAGTTGTGAAAAAATCTGTCCAGAAAGTATTAAAAACAGTTCCAGGAGTTCCAGCAACAAAAAGAAGATAGGTTCTACTCCCCACCTGTACAGACAAGTATCTCAGCTGTTAACAGTAAGCATTTGTTTGCTCAAGAAAGAGGATAAAGAATGTACGCACTGTTAGTTTTAAAATCCTGTGTTTACCTGTGGGACCACAAAAAGGATATGAAAAAATGGGATGGAAGATCCACCTCCACCCTAGAGGCATGGGCATGTGAACTGCAAGGAGAAACAATCACAAATTTGGATTTTTCTGGGAAAATTGCTACTCCAGTTTCCAGTTCCCCAGACAGAGTGGAAGGGCTGATCCTACTCCTTATTCTATGGTAAAGAATTTTAATACTTTTTTCACAAGAAGTGAGTGGAGAATTCTATATCCAGTAATAGAATGCCCTGTCCCCAGTCAGTGGGAGAAGAGCGTCAGTCAAGTTTACTGGACTCTGAGGATCCAGTGACGTAGCATGTCAGACCCACAGGAGGAAAAGTCTCTGATAAACACTGGTGTGCAGCGTGCCATAATGCCAACAAGCTATAGAGGGGAAGAAGCCATTTGCAGTCCTAAAGGGACAGTGGGATCCCAACAGCTAACGGTGTTGGAGGCTGAGACTAGCCTGACTGGGAATGAGTGGCAAAAGCATATCACTGTGACTGGCCAGAGGCTTGCATCCTTGGCACACACTATCTCAGAAGAGGGTATTTCAAGGACCCAAAAGAGTGTCAATGGACTTTCACTATAGCTGCCTTGGAGACACAGGAAATTAAGCAGCTATCTGCCTTGCCTGGTCTCTCAGAGGACCCTTCTACTGTGGGGCTGTTGAAGATCAAAGAATAACAGATGCCAATCACTACCACAGTGGTACACCAGCAGCAACACTGCACCAACCAGATTGTCCAGGAATCTTGAAAGTGATCAAGGACTGGCCTGAAAATATTTTGGAATGTCACCAGAGGAAAAGGTGACACATACTGAAGAGGACCCACTGTGTAACAAATTACCAGAAAATTAGAAGCAATATGCCTTCTTATAGTTCTGTCACATTGTAGGAAAGCATCAGAGATCAAGTCTCCTACATGTCACAGAAACTGCTGAAGCAGAAGGCGAATCAAGTGAATTTGCAGAGGTGAAAGCCATCCAACTGGATTTAGACGTTGCTGAATAAGAAAAATGGCCAATACTTTAGCTCTATACTGGCAAATGCCCTCTGGGGGTTGGTTGTAGCAATGGAAGCAGAGTGATTGTCAGTGCAAAGGTAAACCCATCTGAGATGCCACACTGTGGCAAGTTACTGCTGTCTAGGCAGAGAACCTGGTTGTGAAACCTTACATAAAGGCTCATGTACCCAAAGGCTGGGCCACTGATAAACATCAAAATAACCAGCAGGTGCATCAGGCTGCTAAGATTGAAGTGGCTCAGGTGGATCAGAATTGGCAATATAAGGGCAAATTATTTCTAGTTTGTTGCACTCATGACATCTCAGGCAATCAAGGATGAGATGAAAATTATAGATGGGCACATGATCAAGGGGTTCATTTGACCATGGACAAAATTGCACAGATTAACCATTAGTGTAAAACATGCACTGCAATTAAGCAGCCCAAGTGGTTAAAGCCTCTCTGGTATGGAGAATGCTGAAATATGGGGAGACTGGGCAGATTGACTATATCACACTCCCCGAAACTTGCCATGGAAACTGTTATGTGCTTATAATGCTGAAAGCAACCACTATATGGTTTAGAACATATCCTGTGCCCCATATCACCACCTGGAACACTGGGCCATAAGAAGGAAGCCTTAAGAAGGTGGTAAGTGTCCCAGAAATTCCAGAATCAGACAGCAGGATTCATTTCCTAAACAACCTCATATACATCTGGGCCAAAGACCATGATATTGAATAGGAAATAACACACTCCCTGTCACACACTAGCTTTCAAAAAAATGAAATTATACAGTGGACTGTTACTCATTGATCCAGGAACAACGGGTGGCAGGACCTTCAAACTTGGGACACATATTTAGCAGAACCCACCTGTTAAGTCAACACTAGGGAATCTGACAGTCAGTCTGCACCATCTAAACATATACACACTGTAGAAAGGGATAAAGTTGCTGTAGTGCACGTAAATATGCTGGGGAAAACAGTCTGGATTATTTCTGCCTCAAGCAAAGGCAAACACATTTGTAGAATTGAGAGTTTGCTCAAGGACCTGGGTGCATTTAACATGTAATGTGGGAAGATGGGGAAGTCCACTACATACCTTATGGGCATTTGATGTTGGGTGAGAGTAGCCAATAAGTTAAATTGTGTGATGTTAATTACCACAGAACACTGTATACTTCCTCTTCCATGGTTATATGCCCATCACTGCACTGGGTACCTCACAGCACCTGTCTTCACCACTCTGAATTTGGGGATCTGAACCCAGTTACCATTCAACTGCCGTGTCAAGAGCATGAAAGTAAAAATCACCCAGATCAATGAAGAATTAACTTAGTGAAATCAAACAAGTGCAGTGGTGATGGAAGCAGAACTGGCTCCAGCATACAACAATTCAACTTGATAAATCATCTTTTTTGCACTGAAAGACTGGTATGACAGATGGAGCCCAAAGTCATGGACTAAATGAATTCAACAGACATTTTGCGGGGATGGCCCAGAGATGAAGGGAATTATACGTGTGTGTGATGCGTGTATATATATCAAAAGACAGGAAAGGTGATGGTGTGTTGTAAATAATGGAACCCGGGCATGGTGTAAAAGATAAAGAAAATAAGGAGTGGATACTGTCCTGCTTTCATGTGGGATAGAATTAATTTTCTTCCTAGCAGCTAACACAGAGCTGTATTTTGAATTTTTAGTATGAGAATAGTGTTGATAACACATTATTTTAATTGTTTCTGTGTAATTTTTACCCTGTGTCAAGGACTTTTCAGTTTCCCATGCTCTGCCAGTGAGCAGGTGTACAGGAAGCTGGGAGGGAGCTAGGGAGGGACCTGAACTGGTCCAAGCAATATTCTACACTACAGAACATCATGTTCAGCAGATAAACTGGAGACAATTGGCTGGAAGGGATCTGATGGCTGCTTGGGGATTGGCTCAGGAAAAGTCAGCAGGTAGTGAGCAACTGCTCTGTGCACCACTTCTCTCTCTTGGGTTTTGTTTCTCTGTTTTTGTTGTCTCCTTTTTCATTATACTTATTATGTTTTATATTGTTTCAATTATTAAACTGTTCTTAACTTAACCCACAGGTTTTACCTTTTTTTCAGACTGTCCTTCCCATCCCACTAGGGGAGGACCAGGTGAACAAGCAGGTATTTGGCTGACAGCTGGGGTTAAACAATGACATCATTCCAAGTATGATCTCACAGGTTAGAGGACAAATAGAAATCTTTCTGCTAGTTTCTACATGGGGTTCACAGAAGTTGCTCTTGTAGAGTATTCAACTTTTACAAAGAGTCTGAAAACAACAACGCATCCATACCTGTGATTTTGAGATCTTCCTTTTGCACTATAGACATAATAGACTTTCTCTGGAACCAATCTCCTCCTCCCTCCACTTGCCACAAAAGGTTTTTATCCCCAGGGTACTTCTCAAGATACTGCTTACAAGCTGAGCAAACATAAGAAAAACCACTATATTATAGATACTATATACTCAGCTGTACCTCAGTTTTTAAAGTTTATCTGAAATGAAATTATTTTGCAAGCTACCATCATACACAAACAACAAAAGAAAGAATTGCTTAACAAAATAATTGAGTCTGAAATAAACAATATTGCTTTACCCTACACATCCTTCTTAATTAATCCTTTCTTCAGGTTTAAATACTTTCCATTATTATCTTAAACTGCAAACAAAGATGAATGAGATTTTCTTCTTCTCCTGGTATTTGAGAGTTTTGCAATGTCAGTGGTCACTCTTCCTGCCACTTACAAGACCCATCTTAGGATGGAGGGGTTCTGAAGCAGAGGATGTAGTCAAGTGCTTTTTGTCATCCCACATTGTGAAAAGTACTCCTTCAGAGTGTTAACATGTTACCAGTGAATGGTTAATCACTGTTCACTTCTAGAATATTTTCTACTCTGTTGTCCTTCCATGTCTTTTCTCTTTATACATGTGTTAAACATACAGGTGAAAAGACATGCTTTGACATTATTCTGTGGCAGCTCCTAGGAAAAACACCATTTTCCACCTGGTTCACTACTGATGCACAGTCTCAGAGCGCAAGATCCCCACTGTATCATTTCTTGACCACAGAAATGAACTAGTCATTAAATTCTGCTCAAGTAATTTTCCTGGTTGAAGCTTAACAAATCAGGTCTTATCAGATCCAGCAACAGACTGTGGTGCTTGGAAAAGCAGAAAATTTCCACTGGTTAAGAAGACCAGATAAAAATGTTCATAGAAGGAACCCTGGCAAATGGCCTAAAAACAGAACATGCCTCGAACACCACCCCAAGAACCTAATTTCCAGATTCCATGTCATTTCCCACATGACACAGCCCTCTTAGTTTGCTAATGGAACAACCATAAGTTTTTTTCCTTGCGTTTTGGAACTGCGTCTTCTCATACACAAGTTAAAACAGAGCCTAGAATGTCCTTGTGACCAAAAGTTCAGAGAAAGCTTGAATTGAATGATCACATGAGGCTTAGGTGTGAGCAAGAAAAAGGTGCTACAAGGTAGATATTAGATCCCACACCAACACCTCAGCTCATTCTACAGGCTTGGCAGGGGAAACGGGAGAGTGGTAAACTTCACAGTAGCAGAAAGCCAACAGAGGTCAAATAATCTAGTCTTATATAGAGGACTAAAAATCTAATCAGGAACTACTTCATCTTAAGCAAATCAGGATTTTTAGCCTTCACTGAAGTGCAGAACATTTAATATAGAACCTGAGGATGAGGCCACAAACATGGAGCTTGAATGACAGAACTCATTTGGACATGTAAAGAAACCACAAAGAAGATCAGAAGAAAAAGAGCTCACCTGTATACACAAAGGACGACAGTGGATATCGTAGGCCAAGAGGCTCTTCAGTAAAGGAATCCACAAAGTCTTCCAACATGATTAGCCCAGAGTCTTTCCCACGATGTTTCTTTCTAACAAACATTGTGTCTAGCACTGGCATCTTATACTTCTGATGAAGAAGAGAGCTACAAACACTTCCTGAAATAATCAGAGGAAAAAATATCCATCAGTGTGGATGACATAACTGCATGCTGACTGTATGCTGCAGCATGGATTTTAGCATATTTAAACTAACACTTTCATAAGTTACAGAAATACCAAACTATAGAATAGTAAGTAATATAGTTATAAAAATAATTTATAGCTTTATTTAATATAATAATTGCTATTAGTAATTTATCATCTCTTTAGAGCAAGCTTCATAATGTTGCCAAGATATATCAATAGATTAATATAATAGAAAAAGTCCATAGTACCAGAAAAGAATAGACAAGGCAGAGAAAGGCTCACTTTGCAATCTCACTATACAGTTCTATAGAAAAACTGTAGTAAAAATGAAGCTGAAAGATGGAAGAGTGTATAGAAGAAAATAAAATTATTTAATTACATTTTTATGCTGATTACATCACTACTCAGGACAAATATGAAGACTAATTCAGTTCTTTTTAAAGACTGAAACAAGAATTCAAATTCTTTAAATGAAGACAAAAAATCCTAAGACACTTCACATTGAAATTCTCCCATAAACAACATATTATCCTAAATTAAAGAAAGATGGAACTGATGGTCACAACACATAGGTACTTCAGTATCAGAAGATTCCAAAGGTAGCTATGAACTCAGTGGTAAGAAAGGGATGGCACGTAATGGCATTAAGACAGTCCATTAACTAGGCCATCTGTTTTCAGGCCCTTTTGTGTATCAGTGTGAACTATGCCAAGGAATTGCCCTTTTCTCTAACAAGGCCAAAGAGAAGCATAAAGCTGTCTATACAACCTAGTTAATCTTTATAACTTTGTATTTTTAGGACCCATGAACATACTTATCTTAGGGCCACAAAGATAATCAGAGGGCTGGAGCACCTCTTCCATGAAGAAAGGCTAAGAAAGCTGGGGTTGTTCAGCCTGGAGAACAGCAGGCTCTAGTGTGACCTACTGTGGCCTTCAAGCACCTGAAAGGAGAGAGCTGGAGAGTGACTTTTCACAAGGTCATGTAGTGATAGGACAAGGCGCAATGGCCTTAAAACAAAGGAAGGTAGATTTAGATCAGATATTAGGAAGAAATTCTTTCCTGTGAGGGTGGTGAGGCTCTGGGACAGGTTGCCCAGAGAAGTGTGAATACCCCATCCCTGAAAGCGTTCAGGGTCAGGTTGGATGGGGTCCTGAGCAACCTGCTCTAGTGGAAGGTGTCCCTGCCTGTGGCGGAGGGGGGTTGAAACTAGATGGTCTTTACAGTCCCTTCCCACCAAAACCATTCTATCATTTTATTATCTTCTTTTTTCAAGCAAGGGAAACTTGAGAAGAGACGTTACATTACTTAGGTACCCTTTGGGGTGTTAGAAGAGCTCCACTACTCCTAAACATCTGTTGCCAGAGTGGTCTTTTCCACAAAGACCACTTATTTGGAGAATACAACACACACTCAAACATGGGAGAAATGTTGACAATGTCTAGAAAGCAAAGTCTTCAGTTTTTGCTAACTCAAGGCACACACAGTCCAATACAACTGTAAACAATCGTTCTACAGAAAAAAAAAAAAGAAGCTTTCAGGTATATAAAATTTCTACAGTTTTAAATATGTTTTGTAAATATGAAGGAATCTAAGAATTTAGATTGCTAAAGCATGTAAGCATTTAAGCTAGAGATTTTAGCAGCAATCTGATCTCTCATGACTGCAGGAAAACCAACTCATTTAGGACTGCAAGGCCTGTAAAACCTACTAATACTATATTCTTCAAACAGGCTCCGTATCTCCTCCCCTTTACCTCCCAAATCCCACAATCCTCAAGTGTTCTACCTTTAGGTTTAACAGAGTAGAACCCAATAGCCTCTCCTTTTCTCCACATGATCTTAGCATAGTCACTGCTACCATGACAGAGAAATGGGATCTCGTTTCTTTCCATTTCTTGCGTTCTATAGATAATTCGATTCAAAACATAGAGTACAATCCTCTCGCCAACAGAGTTCACCTAAGGGAACACAGAAAAACCATTTTAGAAGATTGGTCAGATTAGTTAATACTCATACATCAGGGACCTTATTTTTCAAAGTTGCCAGTTAACACAGCTGCAAACAGAGTTCAAGGGAAGGCTGTAAGTGCTAAAGCAGGGTGACTCTCTGGGGTTTGTTATAAGTCAAGAAGACAATGAGAAGCCATAGCAATAGGTTAAGTACAAATCACTACCAATGAGGATATTCCATGACTTCAATGTCACTCCTAATCCAGCACACAAAGTCTGGGAGAAGCACAGTGGAGTGGGAATGTTATGATTTAACTCAAAACTATTTTTGGACTTAAGAAACATTCACCAAACACAATAGCAGTACATCACCTCAGAATTCCCAGGCTAGCAGGTAACTGAAGTCTTACAAAGGAGAAATTATGAGCCTCATAGAGTGGCAGGACTTGGCACACTCAATCACTGCTGATAGAGTGGCAGGCAACAGGACACGATGCAGTGAAAGAATTAGCTACAACAGTTTCCATGGCATGAAATAAGGAATTCAATATCCTTTTCTCTGTCCTGCAGGGTTCCTTTTATATACTAAATTTAAGTTCATCACTATTCTACTTATTGTGAAGTAAATGCTTAGTCTCAGCTACCTCCCCTGTAAAAGATTCAGCTTTCCTGATTTTCCTACCACTAAGAAGTATGTGGAAAGCAAGGCCACATGCCAAACTCTCTACAGAAAATTTTTTAAAATGCAAATATATAAGACAAGTACCCAGAATCCATGCGCATATATCAATTACACCCCTGGAAAAACACAGATTTCAGTTTTGGAAAACTTCGTGCTACACAGGGGTAAATAATGGTAACGAAGGTCAATGACAAGCAATAAAGCACATACCAGGCAACTTAGTTTTACAGATCTTATGTATTGGCCCTGCAAGCCACCAGCTCCAACTTGCTTCTGTCGAACAGATTCCCGACAATATTTTTGGTTTAGTAATCTCCTGATAAGACCAATAGGTACTGCTATGGTACAATGCAGATGTTTCAACAAAACCAGGTAACAATGTACTAGAGAGTAAGAAAAAACTGGTAGCACGGTTAACATCTAAGTTGTCTACATAGCAAGCTGCAGGACAAAAGTCATTCTTGCTTTAGACACTATCTTCACATTCAGGTTCCTTCTCCCCTAGTACCTATTCCTCTATTCCCTTTGACTTGTGACAGTCATCTCATTTCTAAATGAAATTAAACATGTAGTATCTCACACACTATCTATATGCCATTATCTTGAAGTATAAGATTAACTGCTAGGTGAATGTTGGAGTGCTTTACCTGATGAAGCCCCTGTCTAGTAGGGACAGATGTTCTCACAATGTCATCAATTGACCACCACTGGTCAGCAAGATACAGGGCTACAGCTTGAAAGAAACAAGGGAAATAAAAAGTTAGTGATTCTTACCATTCCAAAAGAAACATACTCATTAAAGCTGCTAAACAGTCAGGAATAACACTCCTAGATGGCACTATATCAATGTAGCTCTAACTAACCTAGCACAACAAATGGGGCACTCTACACACCACTCATATGAAATGTTCCCTAGTCCAAAATTTATTTTGATGACTGAAACTAATAAACACAAATGCTTTTTTTTTTCAGTACGATATACAGGAACTATTTTTCAGATATAAGCACTATCCTTCAATGCTGCGCTCTAACACCTCCTTCCACTAAAAACTCTGCCTGTCAAGAGGAGTCTCATTCGTACATGTATTTTAATTTTGGGTTGCTAATGGATATTGATATCGAAACTGTGCAAGTTTTAGGGAGTCAGATGATGTAAAAAGGCTGATGGCCGTGTGGGTAGCAGTCAGAAAGAGTGTGATCTGTGGGCATTTGTGGCAAACTTGGTAATCATATACATGGCATTAAATGGAAGAAGGAAGCATGGAAGGGGAGAAAGGAGGAAGGAAAAAAGGGAGGAAAAACCCCACAAAAACCAGTCAGATGTCATCTTAGCCAGAACAATGTTAGGACTTCAAGCAAAAGACAAGTTTGCACACAATGTTTATCAATTACTATTAATAAAGAGCATCTAATTCATGCGCAAATTTATGGATTCTAAGAATGTTCAATAAATACCTTTTGAAGAGGTGAAGCGTACATAAAGAAATCAAGAGATACATGTTGTACTATGATCCAGACAAGTACCACATTATTTGGTACATATCTTCTGAATTCAGTGGGTCCAATTCTGCTCTGATTAGTGTGCAAAGTTCTATCACTTGTGTATATGAATTCACAACAAAAAATAATAGTATGTGAACAAAAAGACAGGGAAAAACAAATGCACAAGGGGCAAAGTTATGAGTTACAGTAACTCAGATACAGTGAAATGAGCAAGGTCCTGGTTTCATGCATTTTTCACAAAAAAAGAAGAAATAGCAATACAGAGATAAAAAACTTGAAATGAAACCTGTGAGCGAGTCCCATGGTGCAAACAGCGCAAGAACTTTGTGTGTCTGCTCTCCACCATAAAGAGGAACGAAGCCCACAGATGTCAAGCTAATAGGAACCTGAAAGAAGAACATACCATAATTTAATAGACTCTTGCTAAAACAACAGTAGTAAAATACACAGAGAATGTTTATCAAGGTAAACAAGTTGAATATTGAAAATCAAGTCCTTAACAGCTAACTGTAAAAGACAAGAATCACACCCCAGCCCATACTTCAGATATTTCTCCTTAAAGACAAACTACACTATAATAAGCTCTGACTCTCAAGCCCTGGCAGATTTAGCTACAGTAATTTGTAAAGTCACAGCTCTCTTCTGCCAACATTTTGCATTTGTGTGCACAACTAAAGGAATGTGTGCAAGGAGCTAGCATTATGTTCACTTCAAGTCCCAACTGTGCAAGCTGTCAAAGTCAACAGAAGAATGAGGCAGTCAGTCAAGCACAGAAACAAACTGGCACAGCAAAATTGTGGTTGTTAATAAGTACTAATGCTCTACAGTGGGAAGGCAAATTCAAAAGGGTTTTGTTCGCTTAAATTATACACATTTTAGAAATTCTCAAGTTGTCTGTTTGATTTTCCTCCTCAAAAACAACAAAAAAAGGGTCAAATAATCCTCCTTTAAGGAATCGAATGCCTTTGTGGAAATGCATTTTGATATTTAAATTCACATTTCCATTATTCAATTAATGTATAAAAAAACCTAGACAGTCAAGAATAGCGTAGTAGACAGACTGCTTAACCAATTTAAGAAGATTATGACATGCTATTGCCACAGATGAGGGTGTTAATACAAGCAAATACTTAGGCATACAGCACTTGCATAAAGGCAGGAAAGTAGTCAAGACTCTGCTTCTAATAAGGAATCTGCAGCACTGGTCTTTAGATCCCACAGATCTCAGCTCACTTACTTTTCATTAAAGCTAGACACTACTAGTTTTATTGGTAGTAGTTCTAACAGAAGCATTCATCTGGACAGAACCTACACTAATCAACTTATCACACAAGGGATAAGTGTTTAAAACGTAGAAGTGTCACAGGTTGTTTCTACCAGAGCTCAATAATAGCAGGGAATATTTCAGATAAAGAAAAAAGAACTACTTCTGGAATTAATGAAGCTTACTAATCAAGAGTTGAACCCAAACATGAGGAACACTGAAGGACTGAGATACAAAAGGAGCCAGCTAGCTTAAATAAATCATGAACCCCTTAGTGATGTTTTTGAGGTTTTTGAGGCTGCATGAGGTAGTCATTTTTAGGAAAGAGTTTAATTCATCAGTTGAAGGTTTAAGGTGTGTCAAGTTGGGTATTTCAGTTTTCTTAAATTATTCAATATATACAGATTCATCACCTAGACGAAGCACACAGTCACTGATACCCAGATTTAAACCCAGTTACAGAGTGAAAAAACTAGAGTTTACCATACAAATTTTGAATTTGGAAAATACAACAGCTTTGTTAAAATAATTCTGTAATTCAATAGTTGTGGAGTGGGTATCTTAAATCTACAAGGACATTAAGAACACCGGAAATATAGTATTTGCTGGTTCTTACTTTGCGGTGATCTGGCAGAGAAAAGAATTCAGGAGAGTTTGGATTCCCCCACCGAAGGTCGAAGAAGTAGTCCTTTGCTGAGTTCTCCAAATCCTCATGACTGTAATTGTTCAATATATCCACAGGGAATGACATGTTCTTGAGAAATAAAGCAACATTATTAACGTAGGTAGTTTGAGATGTACAATGTACATGTAAATAAGACTGTTGTACGCCCACACCCTGCTGTTCACTACAGTCCTCTATATGCATGACAGAAAGGAGAAATACTCCAGGCGTGCAGTTTTAATTAGAATGGTGACCATTAACACCCAGTCTGTAGAAGAATACCTGAATCAAATCTGTGCTCATAAGCACAAAAGGATGAGATTAGCTCATAGACCTGGTTGTGGCAGATTTCCAATATACAAGTCCCCTGTTTGCAGCACAAGTATAGGCTGCATTGAGGTGGCAGACTTAGTTCTATCTCCCTCCCAGATGATGTTTTTGATGTCACAGGTCAAGCAATAACTGGGTGATAAAGAAAAAGTAAAACACCCAAAAGATAACAAGATAGAGTTAATTCAAGACTATGCTTTTAAATCCATCTCTGAAGAAACCAAAACATTGCTCAGGAATTTTTTCAACAACTGGGCAGTTAGTGTGCTTAACAGATGGTTGTTTCCAAAAGCATTTTGGCAGTGAACAGAAAAATATACAAGCTCACTAAAAACAAGAGCCTACAACAGACTACAGAGACACACTTTGAGGAAGTGACAAGACTAAAGCACTGAAGTCAAACCATAGTGGCAATAACTCCTTGAAATCTCTTAGATTAAAAATTTCCTTGCCAAAGGAGTGTCAAATTAAAATGAGCAAGAGCACCTGGAATGCACTGTGTGCTCTTCAGGTAAGGCTCTTCCAGGTCTATAAAACCACACTCAGATCCCTCAACCATTTCAAGCTATGACTCAAGTTCTCAGAAGCATGAACTAGCACAAGTTCATGAGAACCTACTCTGGTCTTCTGAAGCAACACAGAGATCTTGATCTTTCTCAGTTCTCACGAACTCGTTACAAAACTCTCTAAACACAAAGGTTTTCATACAAGTTTCATGATTCCTAGTCTCCACTATGGAGTCTTTTTTTTTCCTTTCTTTTTTAGTTTTATTCAAATCCTAGTGTGCAATGGGGGTTTTTTTCCTCTTTATCTTCAGAACCCTCTATTTAATCCATCATTTATTATTCTACTGACACAGGTAAATCAAGTGCAAAAGAACTTATCTTGACTCAATCAGTAGAAATTAAGTCTGCATTTTAAAAGCTTTTAAACAGCAATAATATGCTACTATTAAGTTAATTGAATAGATGAGGCTGCTCTTTCTACAAAACAGACTTTATTTTCTTGTTAAAATGGAACAACAAACTTGAACGTGACTTCACTGGCATTTACAACTGCTGCCTTTAACACTGTTGCTGATGAAAACACCAATGTTTTCCATGAATCCTGTTGTTCAGATATACACACACATTCCTCAGAGCCATTTCGTTTCTAATTCAGGTCATTCCTTACCCTCAGTTATTATCTGCATTTTCTCCTGCCTCCTCTTCCAGTCTCTCCTTTCCTCCTACTATTGCTCACTGACCCTATCAGAAACTTAGCTGCACCTCTTAATTCTCTACCTGTTTCTTGCCTCATTTCGGGTGACTCCCTTGGCTCCTCTTGTTCACAGGCAGCCTGACTTCAGGACCAAACGTGAGGTGTGTGTGCTTTTGAATGCAGCAGCAATGCACAGCAGACAGACAAACAGCTGTCAGGGGTGAAATTCATCCACCACTGGTCTCCTCACCTCTAGTAGGTATGGCTTACCTGCCCAAATTACAGTTCTGAAATGCACCAGCAATACTGTAGTGCACACAGACTATGCTGACATAAGCATGTTGCAAGAAAAGGTGAGGTGAAGCATGAGATTACATAACACTACTTCTACAACAGGATGAGGCTTTAACACTTGGTTAGCTGCAACAGGTCAGGTAAATTCTGCTGTAAAGGAACACAGGTATGTGAAAAACACAAAATTGAATTTTCTATATGCTCGCAGAAAGGAGAATCCTCTCCATTATTAAAGAAATACCTAAGTGCTTAGATAACTCTGCTAATAACAAAGAAATTTTGCTGAGGTTTCATTATTACATGACAAACAGACAAACAAGCCACAAGCCATAACTTTAAGCCTCTAGGTAATAATTCCTGACATTTTTTTAGAATAAAATAATGCAGGACCGAAGCAGAAAACATGCAATAAGAAATCCAGTAGATTATCTGAGTTCCAACCACTACTCCAATATTAAAATAAAAGCAGCCGCCATATCTTTGCTTATAAACAAAAAAGGCAAAAGTCCTTTTTTTGTTAACCAATACATTCATTAAATTACCCTTAAAATTGTTCACAGACCTATTTTCTATTTGCTGTTTGGGCTACCTAAATTCACATGGCACACTTTGATTTTATTTACTCTCAACTCACAGTAGTCACTTGTGACTTTTTCTTTCATAGCATTTACAGAGAACATGTTATGCAGAAGAAAACAATACAGAGAAATATTCAAGACTAAACCAAGTAAAATCTACTCAGGACCCCTCCTAAATAACCTTTTTATCATTTGTACCATGCAGCAGATCAGACATGTAAAGTTACAAGCTCTCATACACTTGTGTGATATATTTTGTCTCAGTGTAGATGAGATCAGAAATCATTCACATTTAAGTTCGCTAGATCCCTGAAGAAATCAGTAACTGTTCACAAAGTCATCAAGTTATAATAAAAGCATTAAACAAGTGATGAAAGAAGAACATTCCATGCCAATCTACAGCAGAGCATAAGGAAGTAGTTCACAATACACAATGCAAGCATCTAAATTTTGGAATGCAAAATAACCTATAAAAGACAAATGAAATGGCTTTCAACAGTAATGAATGAATATATGACCCTCACAACAACACAAGTGGTTTGTCAGTGTTACAAAAAAAAGTAAAACTACAGATGGCTCCACATCTCACCAGTCTCAAGTAAAACAAGAGAGAGAAAAAGGGTAGGAGAAAACAGCTTTTCAGGTTTTCTTGACTAGAGCATTAACACATTTTGGTGCAGAGTCAGCAGGAACAGCACAGGTCTCTGCCATGTAGTCCCTCATGCCTCTTTTTGTTGCTCTAAACCTCCATGCACTGCACAACTGTAAAACTGTCAGGTCAAATTCTTGTCACACGTTGCACGACCATGCTCTGCTCATGGGGTACCACTCCAATTGGTTAGCACACAGTCAGGCTGACTGAGCACGTGCCATGTAGCCTTAAGCAACCAAACTCATCATGACCGTTTGTACAAAAAACCATGTTAGAAGAGTGTGTTTGGAGCGGGAAAAGAAAATTTATTTTATTTTTCAATTGTGGCAACATAGGTTTTTCATATTTCAAGAGAAAGAAAGTCTTACACTCTTCAAAACCACATCATTTCTCATAATAATATTAAAGACTTTGTGTAATAAAATCACATGAACAATATCTGCTTTAATGTGGAATCGTATGACTTTCTCCCTTGTCAGCATTATGCAAGCTATTACATGAGAAATGGCACGTCCTTTTTTAGGAACAGCTGCAGCACCAGAGGGTAACAGATCAATTCATGCAACACCAACAAAAACCACATTTAACAGGATGAGTGAACACATTCCTGTGCAATGCAGGCAGTTCTTTATTCACAAAATCTTTATTACTATTAGCATTGAGGTTAAAAAAATAAACATGGAATAAGTGGGCAACATTGCAAACTGGTTTAATAATAAATTATATCTGCAAATCCTATTTCATCTTAGAAGTGCATCAAAGAGATCCACAACACACAGAGCTTCCAGCTCACGTGTGGATTTGAGCAGGAATCAAGAGATCTATTCATCCCCTTACAGATCCTCAATAATGAATGCCACAAAATAGCAGAAAGATAAGACACTAAAAGCTATGTTATTTCTTACAGTACGTCAGATACATACTTAAACACAAATTGGGTTTGGGTGCCTTTATCTCAGGGGAAGTGAAGTCTAAGTGGTTAAGTTGACAGACAAGGATTTAGAGGAATCGGGATGAATTTACAGCTGTAGCAGAGACATGCTACTTGATCTGTCTGAACTTCTCCTCTACAAAACACAAATAATCATTACCTCAGCAAGACCACCGTGAGAAATACCTTACTGAGATTGTTAAATCCTTGATAAGAAATTGTATCAGAACTTGGCAAGTACTGGAAATAGACAGTTACTTACACAGCACAGCTCACCTGAACAGCTCATTTTCCTTAAAAAAAAAAATTTAAAAAATACAATCACAAACAATCATCCAAGGCCTTCTCAACATAAGATAATACCTGGAACAAATAACCTTGCAGGTGACCAATCTTCAGATTTAAATTTGTGTTCAACAATAAACAATTCCCATTTAATTAGGTGGCTTTTTTGTTTTGTTTTAATTATGATTCACAGTTTAGAGAACAGATGCGAGGGTGCTCAAGCTATGACCTGCAGAACTTTTCTCCTAAACCAGGATAACCAACCCAGCCTGCAGGGTACAAATACAGGTCCAGTCCTGTGATGAAGCACTGGCCTACTCAGACAAAAAGTAAACTGCACTAGTGTCTGACCCAAGCTTTGATCTATTTCAATAAGTGCCAAAGCATTGGACCACCAAACCCCTCCAGGACTGCCATGCATTTCCTATGAATCACACACCTTAAACCAAGGTCTATCTTAAAAACATAATCCATGATCCTACCATGATCTCCCAAACTAGCTGTGAGCTAGCTACACCTTGGTTCGCATCATGAGAAGAGACATAAATAACTAAACATATATCTCCATATATAAACCAGTTTCAGAGAAAGCCAAGCCAGGACTGCAGTAGTGCCAAGCAATGCTCCAGGCCCAAATTGATGATGTACCAAAGCAGCAACAATCTTGATCTGAGCAGCAGGAGCATCATTTCCATTTTCCTGCGTTTGTTCACACCTTGCAACATCCAATTGCTGGTCTGGTGAAAGCTGTGAAACTACATAAAGTTGTAAGAAAATCTAAAATTTTTTAAAAGTAGTATTTTCAGTCTTCTGGCTTCAACTACAAAAAAAAATTATCACATCTGCCATTTCTAGAGTTGTTCAGCTCTCTTAGCATTAGTTCTATTAACAGACAAACTACATAAATGTTTCTTTGCTTTTGCTACCAGCTGTTACATACACAAAGCGTTTTAATTTTGTTTCTTCTTTATTCAACATTCAATATTTTAAACTGGGAGTGGTTGTTTTTAAATGCATTTTTTTCCAGTTCCTATAAAAATAATCTGAAATACTTAAATAACAAAAAAGTTCACAATTTTCTATCATAAAAATAAGTAAATTTTAAACCTATGCTAAGATAATTCATCCTTTAAATATGTTCAAGAGTACATACTTGGTTTATCATGAGTCAACACAATTCAAATACATAGAGAAAATCTGTCCCATAATAAACAACTTAGAATCACAGAATCACAGAATTAACTAGGCTGGAAAAGACCTCTGAGATCGAGTCCAACCTATGACCTACCACCTCCTCATCAACTAAATCATGTCACTGAGTGCCACGTCCAGTCTGTTTTTAAATATGTGCAGGACAGTGACTTCACCACCTCCCTGGGCAGACAATTCCAGTGCCCAATCACTCTTTCAGTTAAGAATTTTTTCTGATGTCTAATCTAAACTTCCCCTGGAGCAGCTTAAGACTGTGTCCTCTCATTCTGTCAGTGGTTGCCTGGGAGAAGAGACCAATTCCCATCTGGCTACAACCACCTTTCAGGCAGTTGTAGAGAGTGATAAGGTCTCCCCTGAGCCTCCTTTCTTCCAGGCTAAACAAGCCCAGCTCCCTCAGCAGTTCTTCACAGGGCTTGTGTTCCACTATTGTTACACAGGTTTTTTTGTGTTTCATAAACACCTCCATCTCTTAAAAATCTATTAATTTTAATCTGTAATGTAATGTAACATGCATTGCCTGTAGGAAGAGGAAGACATTTTAGGAAAGATAAGGTGTTTAAATTTTAAGCAATAGAGTGTGTATTACGATTTCTTGAAAACCGTGCTTGAAGAAGCAAAAATAACGCACTATTTGATCTGGCACATTGAATAGATAACTCAAGCCCTCCTCACTCAAATAACTACTTATTTAGAGGTAGGTTTTCTTGGGTTTTAATTAAAAAAATTGGGGGTTGGATAGTCCTAACAGGTCTTCAAACCATTATCCGTGCCTTAGCACTAAGGCATATAAATACTACTTCCCTTCCGTACAGCTTTTTTTAAATTTTTCAAGGATATAGGCATAAATCTTAAATACAAATTCTTGCCAGATCAGATAAATTTGCTCTGGTTTACATTGGGGTTTTTTTTCTTAAAAGGAAAAGTAAGTATTTTTGTAAGTTAGTTTGTTTTGGTTTTGTTTAAAGTAACATAAATCCCAAACAACATCTATGCATATCCTACAAAATCATAGACAGAATGTTCTAAAGGAAACACAGGGCAGCAGTCTAGAAATTGGTGTCAACATCAACCAGGATCTCTGGATTAATATGCCAGCCACATTACCCGTAATCTGCTTGAAGCAGCTTATGCAACTCCAGCTTTCTGTGAGACACACAAGCTGTTGATTTGAATGCAAATAAACAAACAAAAAACCCAAATATTTTCCATTCATTAATTAGCCACACAATGTAACTTCAATTTACATATATCGCACAGAATTATGAGATCTACATACAGGACTCAACTCTCCAGCAAGAATTATGGTCAAAAGTTCTAAATACTGGGTTTGAACACTCTCTTGTCAAATGAAACAAACAAAGACAGAAAAAGATTCCTCCACACTAAAAAAAGAAAAAAGTATTTGCATCTGATTTCTTGCAATTAAAGGTGAGAGGGTAGCATGAGGAGATGACATGCAACTTCCCTCTCCAAACCACCTTAGGTAGGCAAGATTCTTAAGCATATGCCCAAGTAGGCACCTGTCTAACACCACTGGCATGTTACTCAAGTGATTATAATTAGATATTATATTAGATAGCTTATTTAGTCAACTACTACATTCTTAGGGATACCAACTACTAGACTGTTATTTACATTTTTCTACAGCCTCACATTTTAATGAGATTATCATCTGGTTTCTTGAAGAGAACTTCCTTCAGTAAGGAGTTTGGAAACTAATATGCGCTAGTGCTACCTACAATGAATATGTGCCAGAGATATACTAAATCAAAATTCTGAGGCTGCTCAAAATAAGCATAATTAATAAATCTGGAAAATTAATTTTTCTTAAAGAAACCTTTCATGCCTTGCCTTTTAACTACTCCAATTCAAGGTGAATATATCCATATGCAAAATGAAAACCATTCTAGTTGTGTTTGAAAATAATTACCATATAAAAGATACAGCCAAGTGGGATTCTTACTTCATTAATCTGCCTCTCTCCGACATATATCTGATCTTTCCAGTCCTCAGCACTCACTCTCTTTTCTAATTTCCCACTTTCCTATAATTTCACTGAACAACAAATCTGTTTAGGGGCTAAGAAAATAACACTAAGCCCCATGCAGATACCCCTAATGACCCACCTTTCCTCTCTGGTCACTACTCTTCCCCCCTTCGAAGCCTTAGCAGTTTAGAGCAGTTAGTATGCAGTTCTCCAGCTCCATCCTCAGTTTCCCCCAATTCTGCTCCTGCAGTTTAGACCCTACACCATCTGGTCCTGAAGATCTTCCTATAGGTCAGCACTTACAGCCTCCACACAGCCTCTCTTCACAGGAGGTTGATAGGCCACCTGGGACACACACAGCCACACTGCTCTTACCCCTGTTCATCTTCCACAATTTCCATAGGTTTGCCTCCTGCTTTTCCAGGCATCTAATAAGGCTATATTCTGCAGCTTAATTTGCTGCTTGCTATCAGAAGATCATATCTTACTCCCACTTGGCACCCATGTTTCTTGGCAACTTCTTCCATTTTCAAACCTTCATATCCTTCTCTAACATTATCCTACTGGTTTGCAAGGGCCATCTCATAAATACATCTAGGGATTTCAGAGATAACAACAAAAAAGAAAGCTTTTTTTTACCATACTTAGGAAAAAAAAAACCCAAAATCCACTGAATCTGGATAGACAGCTGGTGGACTATCAAGCCTAACATAACTAACCTAACACCACGGTGAGACTGGAATTGCAGCAACCCTATGTGCGCATTTGGATCTATTTTTAAAATGCTTGGTTGTGCTGTCCTATCCCCTATCCCCACAACTGGGGCAGACGTCAAAGCTGCACAGATTAGATTACCCAATCACAGATACATGTTAGCACAGTCTAATGAGTTACTCCCCCCTTGAGCCAAAGAACAGCAACTCTCTCTGTGGCTGCTTCCAGAGTATTCCAAATTGAAATGCAAGTGATGGTGTCCACAGCTACTAACAGCAAGAAACAGGTGATTAACCTTTGCAATCATAGTCTCCATATCCAAGGAGTTAATAAAATAGTTGTCTGAATTACAACTATGCCACATGAAGTCTGGCTTTCAGCAAAGGAGCTGTAGGAAATTCAACAGTTAAGCAGTATTCCATCTTTTTTTTCTTTTTTAAATTATGTAGGTGGTTTTGCTGGTTTTTCCTGCTTTTTAATGTCATTTGCAGCAGAAGACCTACAACTAAGAAAGCAGCATAGAACTAAGAAAGAAGCACAGCCTTGATTTTGTGGGTGATTCAAATGAAAATGAGGAAAGTGGGATAGAAATTAACATGAGATCATCCTGGATGCAGGAATGCAAATAAACAAGGCTGCAACAAGAGATCCCTGTCAGCCAACCATAAAATTTTCTTGCAAACCAACAAGGACACAGAACTGAGGTGTTTGGCTCTATGGCCCATTTACAACAGCCTGGGGATCAGAGTCCTGAAAGCAGCAAGACAGTAAATATAACACATTTGGAACAGTGACAATTTAAACCTCACCATAGACTTAAGATTTGTGTTTTTTCCAGAAAGGGAATAGGCAGCTATCTCCAAATTCTCCATCCAACTCCAGCATCCTGAAGATACTACAATTATCTTCAGAAGATGACGGATGAAAATACAGTGTTTAATATGAGCAAATTCTGAATTTTACCTGCTATTTGTGCTCAGTGTTCTTTCAGCAGCTTGACACAACAAATTATGAACTACAACAAGATGACGAACTTCACAGGCATACTCACAATGTAGTTGGCAGACTTACCAAAACAGTGTGGGATCACTCCAAAAGAACAAAGGACACAGATAATGAGAAAGAATTTTACCTTGCCTTTCTCAAAGCAAAGGTAAGGTGAAAGTCGTATGTCAAGAATATCACACACATCAAAAACATTGTTCAAAGGATGCAATAAGGCTTTTAGGCAAAATGCTTGGGCCACAGACAGAATAAGGAGTCATTATGAGTCCCAGTCTGAGCCTAGACATTTTATGAAGAGATATTTCAAGTTACCATCCCAGGTGACAGAGGCCATTCTCACAAATACAGTAATAGCTGTTAGTGGTTCCACATGTCCATGCGAAACAGCACCAATACTTCCTCACCTTTACAAAGGCTACAAAAACAGACTACCCCTGTCTAGCTCACAGTTGTAGCCAGCAGTGACTATGTCTGTCTTTCTCATCCCATGGAAGGATGGAAAAAAGACATATATGAACTAAAACTAGAAAACCAGAAGTAAACTCCATCCTCTAAAAAACAAGCATGTAACAAAATAATAAGCAAACCAAGTATCAATATGATTAAGAAGCTAGGAAAGAGTCAGGCATCTTGTATGCTGCTCCAGCTGGTAGAAAAAAAAAATGGTAGGAAGCTTTGGTATTTGTTTGTGTAGAAATCCTGTTCTCAAAACAAAGGAAGAAAAAAAAACATCAAAAAGAGTATTTCATTGCTCAGAATCAGAATCAAGAATCTGTTCAGACATCAACTGACTTACATCTATCTTCCCCAAAATGAATCTCTTCTCCCCAGTGTTCATACTTCTCATCATCCAAACCAATATTTAGCAAAATCCTTAGCAGACTGATTCCTGAGCAGCTCTGTGTTTGCCTTTTATTTCAGCAGTCTCATACTTGCAGATGGTTAATTTTTTTTCCCCATGATTGTCCGGGTACAGCCACTGCTGGTTTTGTTCAACCCATCACAGCCACATTATAAAAAAAACCCACTAACGTGCATTCACAAGGTATCAGTAAACATGTCACTACAGGACTGAAGTTCTATGTCTGCAAATTTTAGCAAGAATGTCTCCAATAGCAGAAAGGAATTCACACATAACCTCCTCCCTGGTGTCATCTATCCTCATCTCCATCAGCAACCATACTGACATTCCAGGAATTTACAAGTTTCTGTCAGCATACTGCATTTCCCCTGCTTCTGACTGTAAAACATGTTTGTAAGATTCAAACTTCTAAGATATACCTCCTAGCACCTAGACTATTCTGCTACGGGTGTACTTGAATTTTTGAAAAAAACAACAAACTGCTTTAAAAGATTTAATAACTTATCTTCTCTGGAAATTGAGACATTACTTGATTGTTAATGGTCAGTTTGGAAGAAGGTAAGTAAGCTAATCATACTTCTGAACATAGTACCATACTGTACTCTGTCAGAAAGCAAGAAAACAAACAAATACCCTTAACCAAACCAACAAACAAAAAACCCCCCATCAACAAAAAGAAGAGTATTAGCACTGCTGACTCATTATATGAACCCTAAACCAGTGCTCAGTTTAAGCCTGAGTTGCCAGGAATCAGCTTATTACCTCCTGTTCCTTCAAAAACCTCCTTTCTGCAGCTTCAGACTAAAAGTTGACAACATAAACTCTCAATGCTGAAGTATCAAAAGAAACTATTCCAACATTTAAAATTCTTTTAAGTTGTCTGTGCTGCACTGTAGTAACATTTACATTGTTATTGTTAAAAACCCTGGCTATTTTATCACTATCAACTCACAAATTATTCAAATTCCCCAGTCGTGGTTATTGCTGGCTAATTCTACAACAGCTGTGAGAAATTATTCAAGATAAAAAAACAACTTCTATTTGCAGAATTCGCTGCCTGCAAAAGAGCTAGATAAAAGACTGTTCTAGCAACACATTTGCTAACTTAGCATGCTTCATATTTTCACACCTGGTGTATTAGTAGCCTGAAGTCAGTCAGGGTGAACGCAGCATTTTATACCATTCGAAGTTCATCAATACTCTGCTGGGAAAGGCTGGTGCAGCAGCAGGCTCATAGCCACTGCCACACAGGAACTTCTGAACTGGGTGTATTCTTCTAGTGCTGCCTCAGGGTCTAATGATTCGACAGAGACCACACCTTTACTGATTATTCTTCCTCTTCAGTGATCCACAGAATTAAAGAAACCTATTTAACCGCCCTTACTTTACATGTTTTGGTGAAGCCAAGAAGGATAACAGTGAATTCAATTCATCCTGGTCCATATACAATATCTAACCATAAGTAGCAGTAAGAGATGCTGGCCCTGTGAATATGGAGATCTTAAATGTTAATTTACTACAAAATTAAGTACAGGACCAAGAGAGAACACAACTCAGATTTGAAAACAAATCAAAAATCAAAACAATTACTTTGAATAGCTGCACAACACACAGTTCAGTATACAATTCAGAGAAATTTATTTTCTTAGATTGTCAACTCAAGAAATATTCTAGAACATATAGATGTATCATTTAAAACAATAGTAGGTTTTCAAGTTAACTTTGAAAACAAAGAAAGAGATATGTTAGTCCTGACAATTCTCACTAATTTTATTGTGATTTCAGGAGAGATTTGAACCTCATCACACTTTGGGGACCGGATTCTTTTACATATTTTAGCAAGCTATTTAAAAGCTTCTCTGAAATCTCAGGCTCACTGGAGAACGCTGACTAAATTTATAATGATTAAATAAATATATGGTGTCACATCCTATTGTTCAGAAAAAAAAAAAAAAATTTAGCAGTAACAGAGAAAACTGCAAGAGTGCCAGAGAATAGCTACCAAGACACTGCATGTGCCGTTTTGATCATATTTAAAAGAAACACATTAGAAGAAACACATTAGAGCAGGCTTTTCCACTCAGACTTGTTTAATTCACACTGCAACACCAGGAAGACAAAGTTTGACAGGAGGGTAGAATTCTGATTGAATTTTTTTTTTAAGCCCATTTCTATTATAGAAAAGGTTTTTTGTTTTTCAACAGTTTACAAAATGTCTCTTACCCAAGAGACATTCATTGTAGAAAACAGCTCCAAACAAAAGTGTGCACCTCTCCCACAGCAGCCCCAAACATTCACAGACTCGGGCTGTTTGGAATGTACGGTTGATACAATGTGGTTACAATGAGAGTCAGGAGTAAGGTATTTATCCCTGAGGAAACGAGAAACTAGTAACTTGCATAGAAAATTATTTAAAGAACGGCAATGTGAAAATAAGCCTAAGTAGACGTTACATCTACTACTTGATAGTCATTGTTTGGTAGAAAATAGATTGACACCAAGGCTTATTACACCTAAGAACATAAAGCGAGTGAAGGGCTCTTCTACTCTGATGACTTTCTCTAGCACCACCAAATCCCATGTTCTTCTTTCAGTGATTTTGTATCAAACATGAAAATAAAAGCATTAATAACTGTCAGCCTTAACACAGAAGTGAATTTTGTCCATCTTTCACTGGCAAAGACTGCACTGGACTAGACAGTACAACTATTTAAAACAAATTGTGCTTGTATGATATGTGGATAAGAAGAGATGTAATATAATTTTGAGTTGTGTTATCTTTACAACACTAGCAGGCATTAAAAAAGAAAAAAACCCCACAGATAAATAAACCTTCACACTTTCGGTTATTAAACCCAAGAGATATTACCCACCTTGATGTGCATACTGAAGAAATTAAGAGTATTTTCCAATTCATATCACAGAGCAATGCCCCTTTGTAAAGTGTCTAGTTATGTAACTCCAAAAAGAGTTCTGGATCACGCATGGATGGAGAGATATTGCAAAAGTACAGTAGAATCCCATCTTAATTACTCATCTTGCACAACAGGCAAGAAAGACACTGTAAAATATTTTATTCCACACAAAGATGATAAGGAGCATCAGACTGGGGAAGGAGAAACAAGGAAATAACTTAAAATCCTGCCTGCTATGTCAGCAGCTCAAAAAACAGTGCTGAAATTGAGATGCTCATTGATATTAATAACACCTGAATTTAAATATTGATCATATAAACAACCTCTGCCCTAACATTTTCCCACTGTGAAACAGGTGCTAAAATGTTTTTTTCACTAGCCACCACTAGGACAAAAAGCAAGAAGTTCTTCAGTACCTAAATCAAGCAAAGGTCAATTAAACAAGAAAGGTACCAGTGTGGTTAGGGAAACAGAGAAGATGCACTCAGTTCCTGTAGAGTTTGATGGACAAGGAAGACCACAATCACTCTAACCCGCAGCAATCTTTTATAGGTTCTCCACTGAGGCAGCACTGATTTTATTATAATGATCACTCTGACACAGTGCTTATTCCCCGTAAAAAACGGTGGGTTCTATAGTAGGCTATGATGTGCAGCCCAATGCATAAAATGAGTATGCGCACTTACACAGAAAGAGGAAAAAGTTCCCTCCCCCTGCACATACATACACAAAAAAGAAAATATCAGCTGAACAGTGTGTCCACATCACAGACTTGTTTTCCAAATTTCTGATTATTAATAACTGAAAACTCCACAGCTCAGAAGAGCTTAAAGATAATTCTTTAATGGTTTCCCCTAAATAGAGTATTAATACATATCTAAAATTTGGTGAGTTAATATATTTTGTTTTCCATTAATGCTAGTAAAACCTTTTGCTCTAGCTCTCAGCGTAACCCACTTTCTCAGGCTGTATTTAACACTCCATAAGCAGGATAGCAATGCTACGTCAATGGATATCTTAGACAAGATGCGTCCCTGTGTTTTANAACCCACTTTGCTGTATTTAACACTCCATAAGCAGGATAGCAATGCTACGTCAATGGATATCTTAGACAAGATGCGTCCCTGTGTTTTAAGAGGAATTAATCAAACCTACCTCAAAATAAAATTCAATACACCTCACATGTAGGAAAACAGAAGTGTGTGTGTGTGACTGTGCCTGTCTACATGTATTTGCACACATACACACACAGAGCCATCTTTGTGGGAGGTAACAACTGCAGCATTGCAATTATTGTTTACATATATACCTAAAGGTATATGGATGTAAAAAGGATCTTACACGTGTGTATGGCACAATACGTAAATTTCAACGCTACAATAGAAGACCCCACAAAAGATGGCTGGTCCTGGCCAACACGGAGTGGACTGGGCCAGAACGCGCACATCAAACTCGGCGTGGTGCAAGCCTCGCGAAGGCCGGGCGAGGCGGACGGGTGGGTCGAGGCCGGCCGGGCCGCCCCCCGCCGTGGGGAAGCCTGGCCAGCCCCACCGCCCGACCGACGCGCCTCCGCCCATGGCCCGCG